>CM055268.1:18913604-19028604 GCA_029237695.1 Conchocele bisecta | reverse complement strand
CAAATAAGGCTTGTTTAGATACTGTGTAAATTATTTTCTGGAAATCACCTTACGCACAAACAATGGACAATTCATCGATACTACAATTGCAATATTACGAGCGTAATACTCGGTTATGTAGAAAACCAAACGTATTGATTGAGAAACGAAACGAAGTTACATGATAATCCGTTGATACTATTATCTACAATAATTTCGCGGATTGATAAACAATTCTGCTAATAAGAAAAAGTAAATGTTATCGCCTTAATGCATACAGATTACGCTAATATAATAATACGCTAATCCGACCTTGACAAAAGAATTATTAAGGTAAATATTATTATTAAGGAAATGTGCGCTAACTTGAGTGGATTATGGGATGTGTTCGCATAATAGCGATTACATGTCGTTATACTGTCCGTGATTTATGTATATGCTATTTGCTATATGGTATACATTCTTCTATGTTTTGGTCCGTAAATGACATACTTATATGTGGCTGTGACAGAAGAAATGGGGCTTATGGGTTTTGCGACCAGTGTAGATCCAGATCAGACTGTGCAGGATCTTCGCTGTTCGCCATTCCATCAATGCAACACAAACCATGCTTCGATTGTTATCAGGCTACAGGAGTGTGATATTTGATATGGATCTACACCGATCACAAAACCCATAAGCCCCATTTCTCCAGTGACAATCACATATACTAATATGTGACTGTGACTGCAGAAAGGGGGCCTGTGGTCAATGCGACCAGAATAGACCTTGATCAGCTGGCGTATCCGTGTAATGTACTGTTCAAGGCATTCGGTCAGCGAAGCACTCGGTATGTTTTATCAAACAGCATCCTTGTATAAGGTGCGCTCTATGATCAGGAGCAAGACTGGCCACACTTTTCTATAAATACAATTTCTTCAGTCACATATACAAATGTGGAGATAGATTGATACAATATGACATAAGCCCCAGTCAGTGTATTTCCTGATTAAATAACACGCTCCTGTAGCCTAAGAACGATTTATATTGCTTGTTAGAAGCGTGGCTGGTGTTTCACTGATGGAATGGCGAACAGTGCATATCTTGATCAGACTGTGCGGATGCACAGGCTGATCTGGATCTGCATTGGTCGCAGCCACATTTCTCCAGTCACAGTCACATATAATAATACAACCGAGAAAGACCTGACAGATATTCCATGTCGTCTTGATGATCCTGACCGCCAATATGACCCATCAAGACAGAGCGGGTGAGACTCGGTTGGCTGAATTGACTGAGCTCATTATCAGCTCATACTCGCTTGGAGATAGCCCCCTTTTCCCACTGACCATTCAATGATGCTATCACGTGATTTGTTGTCAGTTTGATATTTCTCGACGACCTGCCGAGTCATAGCAAATATTGTATTATCACGTCCGATGTTGCATTCAACATTTAGTTACCGTAAATATTGATATACTAACCGGAAATGGAATTGAAGAGTGAGATGTCAAGGGAAGCTACCATGTTGTAACTGTTAATGGGCGGTAACAACTTATACTCATAACTAGGCATGATATATCGACTTCAACGCACTACAATAGCGTGACTACGGTAGACCCAGATCAAACTGCGAGCATGTGTTTGGTTGGGGGAATCTTATCTCTTGGCAATACTGGTCGTAAACGCATTACAGTTTTCTCATAGTGTGTTGGACACTCAAACTGAATTACAGATCAGCTAGGATGAAAAGCAACGTGTACATGTACATGGAAATGGAGTTCAGGATCAATATGTGTTGCAACTAGTTCATGCTACTATATGTTTCCAACTACATGTACATATAATCTCAATAAGAGGTGCTAATCCATTCAGTGATTACTGCATAATGTTGTCATTCGGTCGTTTGTGGATTAAGAATTTTGCCTCGTAAAAGCAGGACCCCATGCATACGTCCCAGGTAAACGGTATCTTATATACAATCTGTTACCAAACCAGTACACTATTAGATCGAGAAATATACAATGAAACCTCTCTAAACGGAACATCCAGCAACATATGTGCTTAGTTATGTGTTTCGGTGTCATTTATCCATGAATATATGTGTGGCTGTGACTGGAGAAATTGGTCTTATGGGTTCTGCGACCAGTGTAGATCCAGATCAGCCTGTGCATCCGCACAGTCTGATCAGGATCTGCATTGTTCGATATTATATCAATGAAACACCCGTATACTTCTGACAAGCAACATAGATCATTATAAGGCTACAGGAGTGTGCCATTTGATCAGGAGCTACTATGAAGACTCACTAAACCGGACAGCAAGCAAACATATGTGCATAGGCCTAACAAAAAAGTATTGTGGTGCGGGCAACCCGACCCTATGAATATGCCGTCGACCCTAGACTGTTTGGCCGTTTCATCTATCATTCTATCATGTACCCATATTTTATCATTTATGTAATATCGTATAGAGGAAATAAAGAGTATATAACACTTAATAAATAATAACTGTTGATTTTCGATCCTTCGTGAGCTTAAGGCGTCCGTTGTGTACTTTAGGCGCTTGTCTTCCGTGTGCCTGCAGCAATAATAACAATAATAAGTACCAAATAGTGAACCTATTCCACAGAATTTGGCACATACAGCAATATAGTAGTATTGAAAATAATAATAACAGAATAAAAAGCATACCCTCCCTTACCTAGTTTTTTCTGGACCGTTACCAGCACCACAGGCTTTTTTATAGGCCTTAGTTGGACCTTTATCCTCTAATGCTGCACACAGCGCTGGAATAAAATGATTCACGGCGAAAAAATGCACCGGTTTTTGACGAGTTCCACTCTACTTAGAGCTATCGCATAAACGCGTTTTTCGTCTAGTAACTGGCGCAAATGTCTTGCGCCGGTTACTAGATGAAAACGTGTTTTTGCAGTATCTTCTGCGTGTAGCTGAATGGGAATTCGCCAGGAATCCGGCGCATATTTCGGCGTGAAACATTTTACACCGGCGCGGAGTGCAGCACCAGTGATAACATTTGACCAGGAGCTACAGCTCTCATAGTAGAGACCTGAATGGACGGCGATAAGATTGAAGTTCAGCGCAAGGTGGTCAGTACCCGTGCATCCACCACAAACTATGGGTGGTGATATTGCTGTGACTTGAGAAATGGTGCTTATGGTATTACTGACCAGTGTAGTTCCTGATCCAACGGCACACTCGTGTAGCCTGATAACGATATGTATTGCTTGTTAGAAGAGTGACGGGCTTTTCATTGTTGGAATGGCAAATAGTTCAGATGTTGATCAGAGTGTGCGGATGCTGATCTGGATCTACACTGGTGGTAAAACCCATATACCCCATTATTCCAGTCATAGTCACGTGTATATTCGACTTGTCTATCGCCGGGCCCCATATCTCCAATTGCAGGGCGCCTTCTGCCGTACAATAGGGCGATAGGAAACAGCTAGGGCGAGATTAGCTGAGAAATCTGCCGCTCTACGTGTGTCTGAGGCGGTACCGTTTGATAAAAGAAGGATTTGCTAAAATGAATCTATGGTTCCAGCTTGGGAAAATGGGTTTGAGGACATGCGCGACTAGCGTAGTCCCAGATCAGCCTGCGCGTCCGCGTAGTCTGATCTGGGCCTACGCAGATCGCCGTTCACTTAATATAAGGTTGACTGACTATGTGTCTGAATAACAGTCTAGTAACTGCAAGAGTACATAATGAGCAAAAACAGCAGTGGTCAAAAATGTTCTAAGATGTGTTTTTCTCAGCCGACAGCGCACATATACGAATGACATGAACCTCTTTTTCAGATCTGGGAATGTTGTCGGAATTGTAAACGACTAGGATAAATAAGTTGAAAGTTGGCTAGAAATGTTCCTTCATCTCCTCAATTTCATTCAAGAACTTGTCAAATTATTCTCTAAAACATGGCATGATAAAGGCATCTGGCCGCATTTATAACACAATAGTCATTACCATTAGTGACACGCATATCCAATATCAGGAAGTAATCAAGAATATAAATGTATGAATCCGTATACTCTCTTAAGAAGCTGTTAAAAATTAATTAAAATAAGTAAAATATCTGAAAATGAAATTTACCACAAACCGACACTTACTGAGACATTAAACAATTATTCCGAGAAGGCGTAGAAATTAACAGGGGTCAGCAATTGTCAGACAGACTTTTAGCGATATGTTTCCGCAATCCGTACAAATGAAGCTTAATTTGAATTCAACATAACCATCTATATCTATACATTTATAACAATTATGAATTACTAAAAACCCATCAAGTTCAATCTGGTCATATCTCTGTTCATGTGATGACAGACACGTTGTTGCTAGCTACCACCGTCGGTCCAAAGTTATAGAAAACCGTAATGTGTGGGTTAATGCGTGTGGTATTTGCCTGTCTACCTTCTGGGGGGTGTTTCATTAAACTTCGTACCACTAAAATGTTCGTAAGTGCAAATTTAGGATCTTCTGGAAAGTTCACTTAATGAATTTACATTTATTGAGCATAGGCTGCATGTTCTGCCCAAATTTCAGGTTTTACAGTTGTTATGTAAATGAGCATATGTCGGTCGCAGCACATATTTTGCGGGTTGAACTTTTTAATTTTATACCTCATTATCTGTATACTGATCAAAACGTTTTGTACCCATCGTCGTAAATGGTCTACTCGTGTATATCCCATGTGTCATGTTTGTGGCTTTGAATGAATAAAGGTATAATTGTTTTGTACATTGGAACCTTTCTAAACCGGACGCCAAGAAAACACCTGTGATCTTATATGTTACGAGTTTCTTGGTCATTTATCTCACGTGATAATGTATGTTCATGATCGCATAGCACACAATTATGGCTCAGAATGATTAAATGCCCGATTTACAGTGAAGCCTCTTTAAACCGGACACCTTGTGTCCGGTTTAGAGAGGTTTCACTTTACATGATCTGAGAGTGGCATTGTTATTACCAATACCCAGGCGATTTTCGTTGGTACCGACCCTACAGCACGGGTATATATGAGACACGTCATGCGATTTTGTACCTCAGAACACGTGTGATTTTTTCATGAAATGACGTCGAAAGATGACGAAAATTCCATAGCAAATGCAGAATAGAATGCCACATATGCTATGAAAATGTTGTCATCTTTCTACTTCATTTACGGAAAATATCGTATACTTTGTAAATATTTTTAATGAGATATCGCACATGTGAAAAATCGCATGGCTTGTCTCATATATGTGGTCATGATGATGGTGGCAACGTCGTGTGGTTAGTTTTCTCAGGAGCTCGAGCAGCGGCTGGAGTGGACGCTGGTTATCATGCGATGAACAGAACTACTAATACCGAGTGTACGTGTATATGGATTCCCCAATTATCGTGGTCACCCCACACACAACAAATCGACCTTCGTCCTCCTCCAAACACACTGATATTAACCATTCCAACACCACAGGCCTGTATAATGGTATTGGCAAAACGTGTAGATCCGGATGAGCCGGCTCGTGACCAGCCGTCTCATCAGGATCTGCATTTTTGCATTTTTTGCAAGTAATTTTCATAAAAAAAAAAAACCATTTTCATAAATGCACTAGTTTGAAAATCATATTGTGATGATTGGATTGGTTGCAAAATTAGCACCGGCATATCAAAATCCATTCCAGTTACTAAGGCGGTGAAAGGGTTAATTAAGACGTTCCAATGAAAGTGAACGTTTACGTAAAAGAAGGCTGGGCAGCTAGAAACCCAAACCAATCCAATCAATCAATCAATCAGTTCAATAATCAGCCAGCAAACGAGGCCCTATTTGTATCATGTTGTTAAATAAACCATGTCATTGTGGCGCGAAGAATCAACTATAGTACAACGAGATATTGGGCAAAAATAAATGGACTACGTCGATAGGTCTATTGGACTATCATAGGGTTATACCAATTATCTTATATAATAAGTATCGTTTATTGGTAGATATGAGACACGCCATGTGATTTTGCACCTTCGGATATCTGCGTCATTTCATGAAATACGTTTACAAAATGTACAATATTTTCCGTAAATGGCGTCAAAAGTTGGCGTCAACTTTTAACTTTAATTATGAAAAATATTGTAAATTTTGCAAACGTATTCAATGAAATTACGCAGATGTCCGAAGGTACAAAATCACATGGCGTGTCTCATATATGAGAACGACATCTGTGTACAGATATACTGGTGTTTGCTAACAAGGCACCTACATGGGCGATAACGTCTACAGTTAACGCGGGGAATTGGCTAGATATGATCTTCGGTACAGATAACTCGGTCCACCATATTTGCACGTTCATCAGTGATAGCATGCGTATTTGCAAGCATTTCAGGGGAAAATAAACATAGTGATTATCAATTGTAAAATTAGTATAACAAACCTATACGAACATATGATATGCGTGCCGTTTTCCTTTCTATGGGTACTGAATTGGTGTTGTACGTACAGTGAAACCTCTCTAAACCGGACACAAGGAAACATCTGCGATCTTATTTTTGATGACTGTCTTGGTCATTTATATCTGGTGATAATGTCTGTTCATGGACGCATAGCACACAGCTATGGCTCAGAATGATCAAATGCCTGATTTACAATGAAACCTCTATAAACCGGACACCCTGGGGACCTCCCAGGGTGTCCGGTTTAGAGAGCTTTCACTGTATATACCACGATTGCGTATCACCCGCTAACTGTCCGGCTACAGAGCGCTATGCTGGTCTGAAATTACCACCGGTTTCTTTTCTCCCGTGTGGTCCAATATTGCAAATAGTATCATCTTCAATCTTTAACAGGATCACGCCAATTAATGGCTACTGTTAATTACATATCAACGCGATTGTCTTATCTTTATTGTCTCATCTCAGCAAACACAAGTGATCGTACATTCATTATTATAATCTCGGATAAATATGTTGGCCCACGGACCAGAGGTAGAAATGTCATTTGCCACCAGTATATCTATTCCTCCGCGTCCATTTTTTTATGTTTTCCACTAAAATCGGAAGAAAATTCTTTCGGAGCTCAATTTTACACACCAGCTGCGTATTTGAAATGTGTGCCCCAAAGTTAGATTTTTGGCATATGCGATTTAATGTTGAAAGTCATCAACCCATTGCAAACGGGATACGATTAAAGTAGTAAAAGTCTATTTTCCCCATTTCTTCTTGAAAGTATCCATTGTCAGTCAAGACTCAGACAATCAAATTGCTTGATTGCGAGCTGGCATTGCCAATATATGTACAGACACGTTGATAATATTGGCAAGATTAACGCAGGCGGTGTGTACAACCACAGAATCTTCCCATGGATTCCATCGTTTTGTTTGGTATAGGGTTAACGATGATCCTATTTTCCCATGACAGTGCCTCCCAATAAATCCCGTTGGGGTCGCAATAATACGATCATTGCGCTGTTTAATCTCACACCCGCTGCTCGGTAATCAAACAATCGGCTGTTCCTACGTAACATCTGTCGAAACTGTCTATTTAGCACACGGACATGCGCAGTGGGATTGTGGTTCAAACGACAGGGCACAGTCATCGGAAATATTCATCAATGTCCGAAGATATTTTGTAATAATAAATATAAGTATAATATATAAAATATTTAACTTATAACTATTCAAATATTAATATTATTATTATTAATTACTATTAATTATTAATATTATTATTATAGCACAATGATATAGTGTATTTGGTAAAAAAAAGCTATTATAATTTATTTTTGCTTTTATTTGGTTTATATATTTTATTATTATTATAATTATTATTATTATTGTTATTATTGTTATTATTGTTATTATTATTGACATACTATTATTTCATGTGTATGCTCATTGCAGGGCCATCCGAATGTTTGTCGGTGACACAGCTGAGAATGCTGGTATAATTCCAGTACAAAAATATTTACACAATTCCCTAACATTTGATTGGCCCGTAGCAAGTCTCTGTCCAAAATTTATATCCCAGTAAACTCCCACGTCGAACTACTTTCCGTAACCGTCAGGCGCAGTTAAAATCATTCTTAAGAAAACGGAAAATAAACACATTTTCTTGATGAATTTATTTCAAATGCTGGAATTATAAGGAATGAATGGCCTTCTTGTTGAATTTATCGGGGATATAAACTTGAAAAAGTCGCGGGAATACTGGACGAGGCCTTCCAAATTACAATTTTGGAAAAAAAATCAAAAAAAATTTTTTTTTTTTTTTTTTGGATTTTTTTTTCGAAAATTGTAATTTGGAAGGCCTTCGTCCAGTATTCCCGCGACTTTTCCAAGTTTATACCCCGATAAATTCCACAAAAAGGCCATTCATTCCTATAATATTTTCTTGTAACATTGAACAACAACCCTTCAACAACGACCACTGTGTCTATGCACCATTAGAGAAAGCGTATTTTGAGCTGCTTGATTTTAATTACAGTTTTCAAGTCTTTTGAGATAAAGAAATTGATAAATAATGGCAAGCCTGGCACAGGCGGTAGCGTATGCTCTATGGCTGTCTGTCTGTTTGTCGACAGCGATTGAGAACATAATATAGCTTTTGATCTGCAGTGGATTTTTTACCTGAGAAATTTTGGAGAATATTTTACATTCTCGGGTTATTTGTTCACAAACGCTGACCCAAGTTGTGCAGGCGACCAATTTATTTAGAACGAGTGTGTAATCCATCGATTCATATGTTAACTCTTTCAGCACTACAGTCCTCATTTGATGTGTTTGCAAACAGTGTAGATCCAGATGAGCCGGCTCATGACGTGCAAGTAATTTTCATATTTATTTAGAAAAAAAATCACACCCTTTTCATTAATGAAGAATTATACAACCAACATCCAAATTTGACGTATTTTGTGCAAATGAGCATGTGTCGCTCGCAGCACATATTTTGCGGGTTGAACTTTTTAAATACACGGGTCTTATGCCATAAAGCAGTTCCAACAGCTTGATAGCCTTTGTATTGCTTGTTAGAGCATACCGGGTGTTTCATTGATGTAATGGCGAACAGTGCAGATCCTGATCAGAGTGTGCGGATGCACAGTCTGATCAGGATCTACACTGGTCGCAAAACCCATTTCGCCAGACACAACCACATATGACATTGCTGTTGAATGGACGCACAACCCCAAACAATTAATCAGTTCATTTGTAAGTCCTATAAGTTTTACATTGAGCAAGGGTGTAAAATCGAATTTTAAAATAATCGTATCTGCCTCTGAGAAAAGTAAATAAATAAATATGTGATATATTTAATACCATTCAATGTGACGAAAAGTCCGTCTTAATATGTTAAGTCGATTAGCCTGTTATAAAGAACGTTATTAAACTTACTATGTGTTGTACAATAAAAACAAAATTATGATATAGCTCCCGTCATGTAATTATGAGTGTAGTAAACATCTAGTTTAATCGAACGTTACGACACAGTTGTGCTACAAGTCTACAGTAAAGTGTGTATTTGAAAATTGATCGAACATTTCACAAATAAACTTAAAAGTTATTCCTGTTTTTGTCGAATGTATGTCTTGACTAGTGACATTAAAGGTGCATGCCCACTCAGTGGGTTATAACATAGGAGACAGATAGTTTTGTATATTCTGTAGATATGACATTTTCTGGAAAACATAAACATTCATTCTAATTCATCATTACCCCACGTATTGATTGGCATTATTATACATTTTATGTGAAACGTAAATTTCCACACTGATATCAGGGGCGATAACCGTGTTTCCTTAGAATGTTAACAGGCATTACTATTTATTCTGTATTTATGTTTTGATGTACAATGATCATGCTTTATAATCTATCGACAATATTATTGTTTCAGGTGTCGCATTTAATTAGAATAAATAATTAAAATATATCATTCCTCAGTTGCATATGAAAATAACCTGATACCACCGCGCGTCACTATCAGTAAAATAAATATGTACATGTATTTAATTCCTATAAACAACAGTTTGTGCCTACTGAGTGGGCATGTACCTAATTGAAAATATGACAACATGTTTTGGTTTTGTATCATAACACTGCATTATAGTATGACATATGACAGTGTAGCTCGTGATCAAACAACACACTCCTTTAGCCTGATAACGATCTACATGTACATTGCTTGTTAAAAATTGTATTATACATGTTATGTGTTATGGGTCGATGTCCTAATTCACTGAATAAAACGTATTGTATTGTATTGTATTGTATTGTTAGAATGTGCGGATGCACAGACTGTGCCGTTTTGGAATGGAAGTGGGGCCGTTTTGATCTGAAAACTGGGTACACAGCCGCCTGCATTAATCTAGACAGAATCATCAACGTTTCTGAACATTTATAGGCAAAACCAACTCGCAATCAAGTAATTTAATTGTCTGATCCTAAGCTGTGGCACAGCTCAGGCTCAGACAATCAATGTGCTTAACTTTCAGCACAATATGCCAGTCTTTTGAAATAAAGAAATTAACAAAATCAGCGCAGGCGGTGGTGTATATCCGTTTGGACCGAGATCAGATTGTACTTGACCCGTATATAGTTCGTTATTGTTAGACAAAATAACATTAAACACAGCACAGTTTTCATACATTTTATATATACTCATAGCTCATAATAACATGGACATTACAAATAATAGAGTAGACAAACAATAACATATTACTTTAGCTTCCACTGTTCCGTCTGTCTGGTCGAATAAGTGCATGTTCGTACTAATATAATATTAACTCGTTGTATGCTAGCGGTGAAATTATTCATTTGCTCCATTTCCATCAATTCGCTCTGTTAAAATGGCTTTGAATTTCATTAGAATTGAGTCCGGAGGACTCAATTCTAATGAAATTCCAAGACATATTCATGGCAATTACATGTAAATGTAAAAGGAAAATATAATGAATTGCAAATGGCGTTGAACTATTTATAGCGTACAAATATCCCAGCATGCAAAGAGTTAATGGTGTATGGTGTAAAATATATTTGAAACGCAAACTACATACATGTATATCAATAATAAATGGCACATTTCAGAGGAAAGTGGATTTCTCATATTCAATATTTTATTTAATACTGCAGTAAATGTACATAATAGAAACTATTGGCTGAAAATGAACTCCAGAATTAGAAAACAGGCACGTGGTCGCAAACTATATCCCGTAATAAATAATTTGCATATTATTTTCACAATAAGGTAGTAAACACATCTTTTTATTTTAGCAATGAATAACCACAGAATACTATTTTTTATATTTTGTTATGAACATGCGCAGTTTGACAAAAATCCATATATACTAATTGTTAGTATTATTATTATTATTATTTATGTAATAACTCGATGTCGACATTATAAATATGAAAGTTATATTCATTATACTCATACTCAACTCCTTTAAAACATCAACGTACTTGTATTATAAACATGATTGCCCGAGTCTTAATGCATTAATAATATTTGCTCCTAACCATTAAGTAAATGATGCTGTAACGTTACAGTTTTGTTTTCTACAGAAAACAATATTGCTCATGAGACAAAACAACCGTATGGGTTGTTTTGTCTCATAAGCAATATGGTTTTCTGTAGAAAACAAAACATTAACACGTGCACGTTTACGTAATGTTTGACAGAATAGAATTCCAATTTGCAGGCCACCCACCAGTCAATCAAAACACAACAAGTTGCGTATGACAGGAACAGGGAAACCAACATAATTAACTACAAAATATTCTTATACAATAACTGAACATGAATGTGTAAAATGAACATGGAAAAGTAAATTGAGTTCTTTCTTGAATGTCATCGTCAACGGCTTATTGTGTATTTCCAGTTAAAACATAATGATGGTACAGTGAAACCTCTCTAAACCGGACACCCTGGGAGGTCCCAGGGTGTCCGGCTTAGAGCGGTTTCACTGTAAATCAGACATTTGACCATTCTGAGCCATTGTTCTGTGCGATGTGGATTAAATAAGTGTATAATTGTGTCTCTATTCCACCAGGTCTAAAATTTAAGAATACCCGCTTTACCGATATATAATCATTTTAAATTAGTAATATTTATTTTACTGAATGTGACGCGCGGTGGTATTTTCGACAGCCTGATTATAAAGTATTATCATTGCACATCAAAAAATAAATACAGAGAATACATAGTAATGTCCGTTAACATTTTAAGGAAACACGATGATCGCCCCTGATATCAGTGTGGAAATTTACGTCTGATATAAAATGCATAATAATGCCAATCAATACGTGGGGAAAAATGTCTCAGATTATATCTCTGATATAAAGAACATTGTGTGCTTACTGAGTGTGCTTGTACCTTTAAACTCACAATACACTATGGTGATACGTATGTAAATTAGACCCCTTAGTAAATATACTAAGTTATCAAGACCACTTTAATGTGTGATACTCTGCAATAAATAGACACTAACATTTCTACTCGGCATAGCCGCGTTTCTTATGAAATCCAAATCTTCTTTAATAAATACCATATTAAAACATCACTCATGTAAGATAGTCTATGTATTTCATCCAGCACATTTCTATTATATCTATTTCATATTTGTGCCCGGAATACTTTTTAATTTGTAAAAAAAAAAAAGTAAATGAAGTAATAATATGCAGCAATGTAGTGATATAATAAATTAATAATTGATGTATTAATTTATTTATTCAAAGATAAATGCGGAATTCAATGTCGGGCGCATTTCCTACAAAAGCTTCGCCAATTGTGTTTACATACGGCAGTTGTTTTATTTGCGCACTAAAATACTTGTACTGTTATTATAGGAATGAATGGCATTTTTGTGGAATTTATCGGGGTATAAACTTGGAAAAGTCGCGGGAATACTGGACGAAGGCCGGAAGGCCTCGTCCAGTATTCCCGCGATTTTTCCAAGTTTATATCCCCGATAAATTCAACAAAAAGGCCATTAATTCCTTATAATTCCAGCATTTGAAGTAAATTCATCAAGAAAATGTGTTTATTTTCCGTTTTCTTAAGAATTATTTAAACTGCGCCTGACGGTTACGGAAAGTAGTTCGGCATGGAGTTTACTGGGATATACATTTTGGACAGAGACTTGCTACGGGCCAATCAAATGTTAGGGAAATGTGTACATATTTTTGTGCTGGAATTATAATGAAATGTTCGCAGCAACTGCAGTGAACATCAAATAGTTAGCACTACCGACCATTTTACCTGCAAGTGCAATGATTACTTCCAATGAGTATGTTCAAATTATGCTAAATGTGATTATAGGGTTAACTGTATTGTAATTTTCAAAGTTGCGGCGTATATCAGAAAATGATAGGTCGGAAAATCTGTTTAATGGCGACGCGCACGACTTATCATTTTCTGATATACGCCGCAAATTTCAAAATTACAATGCGGTTAACCTATTTCTAATGCACTACTTTACTACTGGCGTAGGAATACATATTTAAATAATTTTCGACCGTTCATCAACAATGATATACTTGTAATGTATGACCATCAGATTGCGTGATATTTATAGAGTGCATTATAAATTGTAATAATACTGTATATGTATTTAAAACCAGTAATATTAATGTCTATGTGATTTTATACCCAAGAAGAAAATATTTACAAACGTTACGATATATTCCGTAAATAAAATGATGTCGAAAGTTGACTACATATTCAGAACAATTTTCGAGATCATTGGCAGAAAATATCCCAGTTTCTGTAAATATATTTCATGAAAAATCGCACATGTCCTTAGGTATAAAATCGCGTGTCTCATATGATTGAGGTATATGGACTGTATATTGACTCTACTTTAGTATTTATTACAATGAATTTGAATTAACTTTTCAGTACATAGATATGGTAGTTATTTCAGAAGCATAATTACATCAAGTAATATTCCAACATAATCAAAGAGACAGACATAAAAAATGTAATTCATCAGCATCGATACTTCTGTTAATTCAAACATTAAAGTTCTCTTACTGCGAAACGATCAGGCGTATGTGCAGTCTGTATTTTCACGTTGGAACACAGTAAATGTAGAAAGTTATTTGAATACGCAAAATGGTGTTGTATATTCGAAAATAATCGATAACAATACGAATGTTTCAAATGAATTCACTTCACACACTGTCTAATGTTTTAGCACAAAACTGCCTAGCCCAATTAATACGCAGACACATTTTAATTGACGCATGCCTTTTCTCAGAAAATGCAAATGTACGTTTTTGTTTAAAATTATAATCGGCCCTACGTGTTTGCGTTATAGTGTAGTAGAGAAGCACATTTCATTCATGCATGTATACAGAAACTAAATCGAGAAAACATGTCTACTTTGTTGTACTGAAAATGCTGAAGTACAATGGACATGACAGTGTATTCAATATAACAGAATATCCAAGCGATAAAATGCCGCATTACATGGGCGAGGTTTGTAAATATAATTTCGGAAACCAGAGTATACATCATATTGATGGTTGGCGAATATTTTAAAGCAATATCGAATTATTATCATCATTTGCTCCTAGTATGTTTGACCAAAATTTGATTATATTTGTGAAAACAATATTGAGATATATATTGCAAAGAATTGCCCAATTTAATTCCTATTGGCTCAGTAACTTAGTGGCTATACTTGATGCCAATATACTATATTATTCAATATATCATTCATTTAATAAGACATATCATCCTATGTGTGATGTAAATACATTCCCCAGTTGAAGAATGGAGATAAATTCATAATTGAGAGTATAACTCCCTTCTTACGCTGAAAAAATTCAAAGATAAAGGAAGTTTTATTTTTCTAAACTAAGTTTTTCTGGAAAATATCTTTCATGCAACTAGACATATTATATCTATCTTGGCTGACCAAAATAATTGAATTCACCGGTGCAAGAAGGCAGCTAACTCAAAAATAGAGTTAGCTGCCTTCTTGCTCCGATGAATTCAATGATAAACGAACGCTTGTTTTTTATGAATTACACTTTTCTTCACAATATGATTAATGTAACGAGACAAATTATCGCATGGCTAAGAAATAACTGAATGTATCAGCGCAAAAGTGGAGTTAGCTCCCATTATTGCGCTGAAAAAATTAATGATAAATGATTTCTTTTTATGAACTACATTACCGTTGCCAGGCTTGTATTCCTGGTAGTCCATAAGCCTGTAAATACTGGCGGTATTTGTCAATGTCAATGGCGTTTAATGACGTCTGATTCACGTACGGTGCGAGATAGGCGTTGTTGCCCAGTCGACTCATGTCTATTGCCCCGGCCCGGAGTGACGCGATGGAATTGTTCAGAGAGTTTATGGACGATGTCGACAAAACGGAAGGTTTGTACGGCATTAACGCCGTCGGCGATGACGTAGTTGATGACGTCAATTTCTTAGAATTGTCACTTGTATTTCCGATTATACTGTCTATGGAGAATGATTTTGACGACGACGTTGGTGGTGGTGATGTTGTGCTGGAACTAGTAGACGACACTGTGGGAGGTCGGATTGGTGAATGGTGTAACGCTGGGTTCATCGCAGACGGTAAATATGTCGTCTGATTCACCATGTGCGCACGCGTAAGTTCATTTTGCGTCAGGAAAGGAAGATGTGATGCCATATTTGAGACGTACTGATACGGAAAACCAGCGACGCCGGCGGAATGTGAAGCACGTGGTATATATCCATGGTGATGAAAGAACGATTCCGAGCCCGCCATAAACGCCGTCTGCTGTGCCAGCATCTCGGCCATTTGGTGACGTTTGTAGCGTTTGCGGCGGCGCAGGAAGCTGCCATTGTCAAACATGTCCTCGCTGGCGGGGTCGAGTGTCCAGTAGTTGCCCTTGCCCGGGTTGCCGGGCTCCCGCGGGATCTTCATGAAGCAGTCGTTCAGGGACAGGTTGTGGCGGATACTGTTCTGCCAGGCCGGGAACTTCTCCCTATAGTACGGGAACCGGCTACAGATGAACTCACATATCTGGGACAGCGTCAGTTTCTTGGTGGGCGACTGGAGTACTGACATCGTGATGAGGGCGATGTACGAATACGGCGGCTTCACCAGACTGCTCTTACCCGTCTTCTTGTTGTTCGTCCCGGGGATATTTGCACTCACGCTGTCGTCCCGGGCCGAGTCGTCCAGCTCCCGGAAACTGTCGTCCAGGTCCTTGGAATCCTTTGATACGTCGCCGTCGAAGTCATGTGACACTGGTGAGGAGATGGGTGACTGGCCGGGGCTGCCCAGGGACCCGTTCACCTCGCCCACGGGGTCCAGCTCCTCGGGCTCACTATCGAAGTCGTCGATGGGCGTGGACGCCCGCGTCATGTAGCCCTTCCCGTCTGGCCCGCCCTTCTCAATGTCTGCCCGGTACAGGTGCTGGCCCTCAAACTTAGTCACGTCCGGGCTCGTCACGCCGGGCAACTGGTAGAACCCGCGTCCATCGGCACGCTGGAATGGTCCACTCACGGATGAAGCACTGTCGGGCGCATCGACACCTTTCAGGTTATGTAAATCCCTCTGAACAGTTTGCTGTACCATTTCCGATTTATACGCGCCCTGGTACAGTTGGAAACAGTGTCCGTCTACTCGATTTGTATTTCGATGAATCTCGGCGATTTTGTCCGCCGTGTCCGACAATGCCGGCGGCGGGGTGGTGCCGGCGGGCGGGGACGAGTTGAGTGGCTGTATCCGTTTATTGTAGACGTGAGAATCGAGAAGGCCGACCCGTGCGTTCATTCCCGCAGTTTCCATGTCAAATCGCATCGCACATCCGTCTTAGCTCCGCAAACTTGTAGTATCAGTTCAATTTGTAATATCACACTCTCAACAATAAAAGGTACACTTCACAATCCGCTTCAACATAAAACAGCTTAACAAATATAACATGATATCTTGTCTAGATTTCAATAGTCGTTATTATAACAAGGTTTCCCCGACTCTGTCGAATTACCGCGATATAAATGATTGAATCTCGCTGGGGAAACCTCACTGACCACCCAGCTGTAGACTATCGCCGCTGCTCAAATATTATCTTCAGATTGACCACTCACAGACATTTCACAGTAATAAGATTCCAATAGCGCGTCATGTGACTAGATTGCTCTTTGAAGTGCTCTTCTACAGCTCAGCCAATCCGTCTAATCCGCGATAAGTCCCGCCCCCTGTCGGATAATTAGGTGGCGTATTGCGGCAAATCGCTCCTATTCAAAGGTTATTATCCCGCTGTCAGTAACTGACGGAGTACACGAGAGAAACTATCAAAAATCTTACAACGAGTTTCGGGCTTTTGGCAGATTTCAATTAACCGAACATTCTTTCTAATACTGCTTAGGTGTTTCTTGGGCTGACACCAACACATATATTATGGGAATGTAGTGAAAGACAAAGACAATATTAGTGCAGCGGTACAATACGCTAATCTGGGGCTTACATTGGGATTGTGACTTTGCAATATGGCCGTGGCTGATCAAACATACCTTGTAGCACTTCAAACGTTTTCTGATATTTAATTAGACATTTATTGAACAATGCTCCGTACATGATGTCAAACGTTGGCACAATTTGCGTAGCTAATCCGAAACACTATTCTAGATTTCTAACAAAAAGTGAGACAAGAGCAATACTCATGTTTACCATCAGATTTTATTTATGCAATAAGGTTTATTTCATGAGATGAAAATTAATGTATTAAACAAACTTAAACAAGTTTCATTCTTGCAAGTAGTGGGCTTTTAATATTGACAGATAAACATTGTATTTTGCAAATAGTAAAACGAATAAATATGTATGTGTCGTAATGGTTTAACATTAGTAGGTAAAGTGGTTGAACATACGATATATACTGTAGAACATATCTACACCGGACACCCATTAAACATTGATGTGTTTATTTAATAGGTTTATTTGTAGTGAATATATAATTATAAGGTATGTTCATGATTAAAGTCACACATAAAGTGACATATATATTGGAACACAGATATGGCTGTCTTTCAGTCGCATCTCTCAAAACTCGACCGTCTGAGGACCTCCGGTTTTGAAAGGTTCCACTGTAACTTCTCTAAACCGGGCACCAAGAAAATATATGTGATCTCTTTTTGAGATGTTTCTTGGTAACGCATCTCAGATAATTTGCATGTTCATGATTGCAAAAGACATACGTATGTCCCATAATGGTCATGTGCCTGATTTACAGTGAAACCTTTCTAAGCCGGACACCCTGGGAGGTCCCCAGGGTGTCCGGTTTAGAGAGGTTTCACTGTATTTATAAAACCATGTCGAATATAACCCTGTATAAACCCATATATGCAAGCTTTTAATTGACATTAACTTTGCCAGCTACTCACAAATGTACATAAATATACAACGGAGAATGAATAAAAATCTGCGTGATTTTACTTTCACAATAAAATATTATATAGTTTGCACGGTTAATAGTATAATTCATACTGTTTAGAATTGCATTCAATATTGAAATGTAAAAGCAACACCTGCGACGAAGGTTTTGAATATTCACCAGTAATTTCGGAAATTATTCGAAGAAAATGACAGTTTGCAAGTATATTATCTTGTACGCCACTGAGTTTTACGTAAACTACTCCGTCACTATTTCTTGTTTGAAATTGACACAGCAACTTAAAATTTATCCCTTAGTATCAACAATCCTAAACATACTAAGCTACTGCGAAAATAATTTTATTTCAAGGTATTTAAAAATATTATTGCATCGTAAGGGATGTGTGTAAATATTTGCACCACACTGCGACGGGCGGTGAATTGAATGTTATATATTCTAGAGATTTGAGATAACTGGCCTTTCACAAGCCAATACCAACCGTTAACCCTTTCATACTGAAATATCTGATATTGATAGTTCCATACTCATTTCTGGAGTAAACCATTAATCAGATAAGGGGTATTTTTAAAATATATTAAACATACTTACAACTACATGTACGTCAATTCCAATTTTGCTATAGATATATGACACTGATAGTTCAATGCGAAAATTCTGTACTATTCCATTAAGCAGGGGTATTTTTAAAGTATCTGGAGCACACTGACAAACACTGCAGATCGCATGCATCTGGATATACAGTGTTTGCAAATGTTTTAGAATATATAAAAGGCAATGCGTGTAAATATGTTTGTAACTTGTATATAAAAACATGAAGAAACCTTTAGGGTGTACATTTTTTCCGAAATAATTCCTCAAAGTATTAAAAATTCGCTTACCGTGTAGTAAAATATATACTTTCAATGTCATGAATGTTGATAACATGAATGTTCTCATATTCTGTGATCGCTATTTTTATACATTAACCAGACCGTCTTTAACTCTTAGTACCATAATACTGTGGTGTTTTAATGTATAAATATTGTCATTCGGCTGTTGAAATCAAACTTGTGTTTTATTCAGCCAATACAACATCGCTCCGTGTATGAATACATGTTGTTGTACGGCCGTAAGTAGATGTATACATACATTAGCAGTAGTTTTATTACAGTTTAGCCGAAGTACCAACAAACCCACCGAATACACCCGGAAATTCACGAATCTGGGGTGTAGAAACGAGTATTATTATTATTATCATTGTTATTCGCGTACATTGGAACCTCTCTAAACCGGACACCCTGGGGACCTCCCAGGGTGTCCGGTTTAGAGAGATTCCACTGCGAAGCTTGCATATAGCTACTTAAACACACGCGTGATTGTTTTGCGATCATAAACAGACAGTATCGTCGGAGATAAATTACAACGAAGCATATACAAATTAAGCAAAAATTACTTGTCTCTCTGTTCGGTATATGTTTTGATATGTTACTTTTGCAACCAACCCAATCATCACACAATGATTTTCAGTCTAGTCCAATTATGAAAAGGGGGGTGTTTTTGTTCTCAAAAATATGAAAATTACTTGCAAAAGGTGTAGATCATGATGAGACGGCTCGTCACGAGCCGGCTCATCTGGATCTACACTGTTTGCCAATACCACTATACAGGTATGTGGAGTTGAAAGGGTTAACATACAGATAGCCCCTTAACATTTGATTGAAATGAGTTGGAACTTCCATATTATACTAACATGAGTAAGTAGGCACCATTTATAACTAGCGCACAATTATACTACAATACACATTGAAGCCACCAATGCGACGGAATGGACGATCAACGAATTAAAGTCATACTCTACATAACATCACAGGTTCTTGAAAAACGGTTCATATTTCGGTGTTTTATGGGTTATTTCGGTGTCGCTGGTGGTTTGGGTGCATTGTTACCAACATACAATGTACCTCACCTCCCGCGAGTTCGTACACGTATAGGTATGGTGATACATTTTGACAGTATAAATGGGGTCCGAAAGTTCGGAATGGTGAACGTGTAGATGATTGACGATTTCTGTCGTGTGTAATGAGTGAGCATTGGTAGTTGCTCAAAACTATGTAAATTACACCAAAAACCAACGAAATCCACACAAATCTACCCAAAATCCACCAAAATACCCATATGACACCAACATACGGACCATCTGTTCAAACACCTGTGCATAACATACAGTGTACACAATGCTACATGTATCGTGATTTATATGACAGAACACTTGATATGTTTATCCAACTCAGCATGGACATCTATGCCAATGGGCTGTTTTCAAATGCATACATATTCTTTGAAATGAAACGTTTCATGCTTGCTACCAGACTAACCCGAATTCTCTGTCTGTAATGCAGGGTGAATTCGGGTTAGCTACCAGATATGGTGCATATACGCGAACGCACACCCTAAAATGTTGTCAGATGTGAATGTTTGCTTGTGTTTTTTAGGTAAATTACTACAATATGCGTACATTCTGACCAGAGTGATATTTTGTTCATGATGTGTTCGCTGTTTGCCAAGCGTAACTAGGTAACTACGACATTTTCCATCAACTACCCTGTCGCATAATGACTATATACAAAAGGAATTGATGGGTTATTTGAAGATTGAGCCTAGCTCCAAGATTACTCTAGCATCGTCCGTGCCGTGTTTCCTGGATCTGAAGTAGTTATTCCCCTCTTGCCACTGACCCCTTCAATTGAGGGCGTTAGTGGGAGAAGAGGGCTAACTGCCTCTTTGAGTTAGCCCCCTTCTTCCACCGACCCCTTCGATTCCTTTCGTGTAGTCGGAGTCCCTTGAGACAAAACCATACACATTACGCTAACATCGTCCGTGACACGTTTCCTGACTCTATTTACAAGCCTGTCCTAGGTGGGTTGGTGTGACACTATCTATAAATCTGGAACGGTAAACGAGGGGAAACAACCAAGCGTTTGCTGATAACCTGACCGTGGCATGTTTAAACGGTCCGGCGTTTTATGACCCTGACGCCATCGAAGCAAGGATATGTTATCCCACGGGGTTTTGGTGTTTGCGTAATATTGACTAATTGGTTGATTCATTGAAAGGGACACCATAATTCACTAGTAGTATTACAGGAGTTGTTTTTCATTCCGGTATTTCCGCGTGCTTTGTGCTTAGATTATATGGAACGAATGGCCTTTTTCAACACGTCACATCAAATACGGATTGAAATGTGGCCGTGAGTTGAGAAATAGAGCTTATGGGTTTTGCGACCAGTGCAGATCCAGATCAGATTGTGCATCCGCACAGTCTGATCAGGATCTGCACTGTTCGCCATTTCATAAATGAATCACGCGTCGTGGTTGTATCAAGCAATAAAGTCATGTAATTCGTTCGCGGCTACAGGAGTGTTATTTGACCAGGAGCCACACTGGTTACAAATGTCATAAGCCCCATTTCTCCAATCACAGCCACAAATCAGACTCTATATCCAGCGAAAATATATGTATATAATGTAATATATAAAGCTATATATATACAAAATATACAGGTATTATATAGTACATGTATAATATGTGAAACCTCCGAATATGCTCTAAAATTATTCCCGTTATCTGAAAAATAGACGAGTGGGAACTAAACTGATCTTCTCCTCCTGCTTTATTATGTTCGTATTTTGTTCATGTAAGAAACATACATTCAATTCAACATTCCGTCAACAGTTTGGTCAGTTCGTGAAATATTCATTTGACAGCAACGTTTTCCCGTGCAACTGGTAATACACATTCCTACATTTGCCCACAGAATGGATAAATATTGTTCCAATAGTATTCACTACACAGGTTTCTTACCAAAACTTCTCATAAACCTTGCGGGAAAGTTCTCAACAAACAAGATAAACTGGCCTATTTGTGACAAACATTACACTTAATAAACCATAGACATAATCAGGCAAATTCGTCCCTAATCCCCAAATCCTGCAAATACCAATAACGTAATGTGGTTCCATATTGTCAAACAATAATCCTAATAAAGAATAAAGATATGATTTATTCGTATTTTTGTCTGTTTACAATTAGTATTAATCATTCCCTTTACATATTTTTTCTTTCTTTGTTTAAATATTCATCATAGATTGTCACAGATTGTTTTTGTCAAAACCATGAAAGACCTACTTCCCAGGGGTTTTATAATGAGAACAGTTGTACAACTGAGAAAACAAATTTAGTTAATGCACGTAAATTCCTAAACATAGGGCGTGAAAAGGATTATGTTTATACTAACAAAGGTGTTATTCTCCCATCAATATGCATTGATAGATACTCCAGTTAGGAATAGTTTCGGTTTCTTCCAATTTACAGCGGTATGGAGTAAAACTGTGGCTCTGACTGGAGAAATGGGGCTTATGGGCTATGCGACCGGTGTAGCCCCAGGTCAGACTGCGCATCATCCGCGCAGTCTGACCTGGGTCTACACCGTTCGCTATTCCGTCAGTGGAACACACATCTTGCTTCTGACAAACATAATATGTCCTTATCATGCTGTGCGAGTGTGCTATTTAAGCAGGAGCTACACTGGTCACAAAATCCGATAAGCCCCATTTCTACAGTCACAGCTGCAAATGAGACGCGCCTTCCGATTTTGTGCCTTCGGATATCTGCGTAATTTCATTAAGTACGTTTACAAAATTTACAATATTTTTCATAAATAAAGTCAAAAGTTTACAAAAAAAATTAGAATACATGCGGAATATAATTCCGTATGTACTCAGAAAATTTTGTCAACTTTTGACTTTATTTATGAAAGATATTGTAAATTTTGTAAAGGTATTTCATAAAATTACGCAAATGTCAGAAGGTACAAAATCCCGTGTCTCAAATACGCATGTGTAAAATAAAACATGGAACTTGGCACATTCGCAAGTGTAACATCCACCGTTATGGTTTGCCATAATGTGTCATATTGTTGATTGTGACACAAGATTGAAACTACCGACTCCGCGGACCTGATCAGGAATGTACGACTGTGCATGATATACTGGGCGTACTTTGATTCTACATATAGTATACATATATATATATATATATATATATATTATATATCACGAAACGGATAAATATAACACAAGTGTATATTTGACGATAAAGCAATGCATTTTTCAGTTTGTTTTTTTTTAGTTTTCAATTGATTAAATTACATCATACTGACATCGTGATAAAACTATGCATTTGACATAATATACAAGTATGCATATTATAAATATGTATAAAGTTTGTTACATGAACGGTGGTGTGATCTCATTTTGAGAGGTTTCTTGGCAACGCATCTCAGATAATAATGCATGTTAATGATTGCAATAGACATAAGTCACATATTGGTCATATGCTTGATTTACAGTGGAACATCTCTAAACCTGACACCCTGGGGGACCTCCAAGTTTAGAGAGGTTTCACTGTAGACAAAAGAACAGTGCAGACTGATCGCAGTTTGCGAGACTTGATTTTGGTCTACACACGTTACATTTGTACAGTAACAATTACATACTGTGGCTGTGCTTAGAGAAATGTCAGATTTGTGACCAATGTAGCTCCTGGTCAAATACACGCCTGTATCCTGATAGCGATCTATATTGCTAGTGAGAAGCATGACGAGTGTTTAAATGGCGAAACGACGAAAACTGCAGATGTAGATATACACTCGTCGCAAAACCCATAAGTTCTCTTATCACAGTCACAATTCTAATAATATCATAATTGATTTGGTCAGTTTATACATGTACAGTAGAACCCCTCTACACCCGACACCCTGGTGACCCAACTGTGTTAAATGTAGATGGGTTTCACTGTCATTTCCTTCATTGTCGTGTCTTTTCATGATTGACAAAGACAAATGTTGTTCATGGAATGCTTAATTACAGTGGAACCTCTCTCAACCGACACCCTGGGAGGTCCTCAGGGTTTCCGGTTAAGAGAGGTTCCGCTGTATTTGATCATCTGAATTGCTAATATCCTGATGATGCTGACTGTTTTCTTGTCCATGACCAGTCAGTCATAGATAGTCCCAAACCAAATTGTGACTTTGCCAATGTTTACAAATGCTAGAAGCAATACACAATGCAACTCGAGTATTTGAAAATGTTAGTAACTTATTATCTAGCGTTATTACTTGTCCATAGCTATATTCAAGTGTCAACTAGCTATGTTTACGTTATTGGTGACATCGCCGTATACACGCTGCCCTGGTTGTCAGTGTAGCCATGTATAGCGTGATTCATGGCGAATGGGCGATCGTAGCTAGTTGTATCCCTTTGCAAATCTATTTATGTTGTATTTCAGCGTTTATTTCTTACTAAATAGCACAGAACTTGAGTTTTGCGCACAGAGTAGGCCCAGATCAGACTGCACATATGTGCAGTCTGATCTGAGACTACACTGATTTGCAATAACATTAATATGTGTGAAAATATGAATCTGGCAAATAATGAAGTCACAGCTCAGATTGCGTAGATATGTAGGATGATCTGGATCAACACTAGTCGAAATCACTATATTGGCTCCTTTTCATAACAGATCATGCTGCATTCGCCCTTTTTACAAGCAATAAGGCCCTAAACTACACAATCTGGATCGGATTTCTATAAATAAATTCAACGGGAGATAACTAGTTACGATCCCTTGTTGTACACCAACTCATATACTATCTATTGGAATCAGTGACCCGAAATATAGATTGAGTTTGCGACTGGATCAGCCTGCACATCCGCGTCATCCTTGAACTTCAGTTGCTGGTGAAGCTGCATCAAACACAGTTTCAGGTGTACATGTACATGTGTTAACCCTTTCACCTCTAAGTAACTGAAATGGATTTTCATATGTTAATTTTGCAGCCAATCCAACAATCACAAAAAAAGAATTCTCAAAAATATGAAAATTACTTCAAAAAGTGCAGATCCTGATGAGACGGCTCGTTGCGAGCCGGCTCATCTGGATCTGCACTGTTTGCATAAACCGCTATAGCGGGCTTTCGGGTTCAAAGGGTTAAGAATGATGGCCATTTTGAAACTTACAGCAGAGGTAATAGATGTATTCGCAATAATATACTAATTTGCATGTGCACTATGCCACACAATCTATTATAAACACATTTGTCAGAGTACAGCAAACATTTCGGCCATTTTGCAATTCGCACGCGCTACGAGGTGTGTTTAAAAATTCGCGAACTTCTTTATCTAAAAGAAAAAACACTTTCAAATGCGATATAATTTACATTTACGCAAGTACGTAGCATAGTGTGTATAAGTCAATGATTTATGCTATCATTATGATTGAATATTGCAATACAAGTAGGGACATGACTGGCAAGCTGTATCATGGATACTTATACATATACAGGGTTAAGGGCAATATAATTTTAGTGCAATTGAATCGCATAAATATTGTTCCCGTTTCCAGATAAGGCTCCCGCTGCGTGGTAACGAGAAGTACCCGTATATTTACTTATAGGACCTGTGATATATAATACCACGTCAGTTGCATATATGTATTAATTTTATCCCGTCAACACAGTGCGTATGTGCCGTGAAACACGGTGCCATGAAACATTTTTGATATTCAGTCAATACAATTTTTTGTATTTTACAGCCATTTGTTGGTGTTGACGGGATAAATAGAATAGTAGGTTAGTGCCGTGAATGGGAAAAAATATCTGGCGCGGCACGGAAACGGGATGTGCTCGGCATAGCCTCGCCCATCCCGTTTCCTGAGCCTTGCCAGATATTTTTTCACATTCACGGCACTAACCTACTATTCTCTATGTACCATGCATGCATGTGATGAATGAGATGTTTTCAACTATTCAACTATATTAGCACATCGAAACTAAAAACTTGATCTCCCTTCCACAACCGTGCCTCGGGTCGCTTCACTAAACTTCGTACGACTAAAATGTTCGTCAGTGCAAGCTTACACTTATGATAGTCTGTAAATTCACATTAACAATGTATTCTTGTAAACGATTATTGGATTTACATTTATTGAGCATAGGCTGCAGACGATTTCCAGACGATCCTAAATTTGCACTTACGAACAGTTTATTCGTACGACGTTTAGTGAAACGGCTCCCCTGATCTGTCTGATACATATGGTCATTATTTGAAACCTGCAGTTTGCAAACTTTTATCGTTATTTTTCGAACGCAAATTTGTCTCGCGCATTTGCAAGACTCAACAATTCGACAATATAAGGTAGGTTTTGTGAGGTCTGTACTTAAAATACCGTAAATAACTTTGGAATAAATATATGTACTCGTATAGTTGTTTACCGTGTTTATCTTACTCATTGACACCTCACTCCTTTGTTTTAAAACTTAATAACTCGTTTCTCACACTCGCTATCAGTGACAAAGCTCTTGCACTATTATTATCAATATATATGTTCATTTCAAGGGTCCTCTTTTCTCTCATAAAGGCTGGGAAATTTTATTTTGACACCAATCTATAAATTATATATTTATTTTGCGAATCACCAGATACAGTATATTTAAGATTTTAAAATTCTTGCTCAATTTAGATGCATTGAAAGCAGAGAAAAACCAGGCATACACTATGAAACAACTCCAAAGGCTTAGAATATATTTGGAAAGTGTTTGGGAGTCTCTGAGTCAGGTATTACTATAACTTTTAAGAGGTAAATAGAAAATTCAAATACAGTGGAACATCTCTAAACCGAACAACCTTGCGACATCTCTTTGGTAAATTATGACCGATTTCGCTGTCAAATATCGCTGATGTTTAACAGTGTTCGTGATTGCAATGCACACACGCATCTGTTTCAGTGCTCTTACGTCCGAATTACAGTGAAACTGCTCTAAACCGGACACCCTGGGGATATCCCAGGGTGCCCGGTTTAGAGAGGTTCCACTTTACTTGTACAGTGTCTATTGTTTAACTTCATTACATGCCTATCGACCGTAGCTTTGCACAACAGAACAGAATATCGTGTAGTCTGTCGGCAACCTGACGTAAACTATATTGCAGAAATTCGCTATTCCGTTCGCGAAATTCAAATCTGCGGATACTGTAATTTTCTACTGAGCATAGTTTGCTTATCAGTTACTAAGTTCGAATACACACTAAAGAATCCATATACCAAAGATTGCGCCGAGCATACCCTCACCATGTTAAGTGCCTCTATAAATTTGCCAAATTGCCCTTAGAATTATCAACAGTTGTGTTTGTGATTGGATAACGGGGGCCTATGTGATATGCGACCAGTGTATCACGGCCTGCACGGTTCGCCATTAAAAGAGTGAAACATCTGTCATATTCATAACAAACAGTATAGATCGCTATCAGGCTGTATAAGGGCACTAGCAGATCACAGAATTTACAGAACTGTGACATTTTCTGTAAATGATGTCGAAAGTTGATTACATTTTCACAACGAATGCGGAATTCGATTCCGCATTTGCTGTGATAATTTCGTCATCTTTCGACGTCATGTACAGAAAATGTCACAGTTCTGTAAATATCTTTCATGAAAAATCGCAGCACATGTCCTTAGATACAAAATCGCATGGTTGTCCCATAACAAGGATATATTATTATAATAAATATATGTGGCTTTGCATTCCATTTGATATAGTGTCTTAAAATTTGCTGGTTCTCACCATGAACGATAACGTTGTTCTGTTATACTCCTGTGAGTGATCTATACAGTTAAACCTCGCTAAACCGGACACCCTGGGAGGCCCCCAGGGTATCCGGTTTATCGAAATTTCACTGGGAGGTCCCTAGGGTGTCCGGTCTAGAGAGATTTCACTGACTGGGAGGTCTCCAGGGTGTCCGGTCTTGAGAGGTTTCACTGGGAGGTCCCCAGGGTGTCCGGTCTTGAGAGGTTTCACTGGGAGGTCCCCAGGGTGTCCGGTATAGAGAGGTTTCACTGGGAGGTCCCCAGGGTGTCCGGTATAGAGAGATTTCACTGGGAGGTCCCCAGGGTGTCCGGTCTAGAGAGGTTTCAACTGGAAGGTCCCCAGGGGTGTCCGGTATAGAGAGGTTTCACTGGGAGGTCCCCAGGGTGTCCGGTATAGAGAGGTTTCACTGGGAGGTCCCCAGGGTGTCCGGTATAGAGAGGTTTCACTGGGAGGTCCCCAGGGTGTCCGGTCTTGATAATTTTCACTGGGATGTCCCTAGGGTGTCCGGTATTGAGAGATTTCACTGGGAGGTCCCCAGGGTGTCCGGTATAGAGAGGTTTCACTGGGAGGTCCCCAGGGTGTCCGGTATTGAGATATTTCACTGGGAGGTCCCCAGGGTGTCCGGTATTGAGAGATTTCACTGGGAGGTCCCCAGGGTGTCCGGTATAGAGAGGTTTCACTGGGAGGTCCCCAGGGTGTCCGGTATTGAGATATTTCACTGGGAGGTCCCCAGGGTGTCCGGTCTTGATAATTTTCACTGGGATGTCCCTAGGGTGTCCGGTATTGAGAGATTTCACTGGGAGGTCCCCAGGGTGTCCGGTCTTGAGAGATTTCACTGGGAGGACCCCAGGGTGTCCGGTCTAGAGAGGTTTCACTGGGAGGTCCCTAGGGTGTCCGGTATTGAGAGATTTCACTGGGAGGTCCCCAAGGTGTCCGGTATAGAGAGGTTTCACTGGGAGGTCCCCAGGGTGTCCGGTCTAGAGAGGTTTCACTGGGAGGTCCCCAGGGTGTCCGGTATAGAGAGGTTTCACTGGGAGGTCCCCAGGGTGTCCGGTATAGAGAGGTTCACTGGGAGGTCCCCAGGGTGTCCGGTCTTGATAATTTTCACTGGGATGTCCCTAGGGTGTCCGGTATTGAGAGATTTCACTGGGAGGTCCCCAGGGTGTCCGGTCTTGAGAGATTTCACTGGGAGGACCCCAGGGTGTCCGGTCTAGAGAGGTTTCACTGGGAGGTCCCTAGGGTGTCCGGTATTTAGAGATTTCACTGGGAGGTCCCCGGATCCAAAAGGTGTTCCGGTATAGAGGAGGTGGTTTCACTGGGAGGTCCCCAGGGTGTCCTCCGGTATAGAGAGGTTTTCACTGGGAGGTCCCACGGTGTCCGGTAGAGAGGTTTTATTTCACTGGGAGGTCCCCAGGGTGTTCCGGTATAGAGAGGTTTCACTGGGAGGTCCCCCAGGGGTGTTCGGTATAGAGAGGGTTTCACTGTGAGGTCTCCAGTGTGAAATCCGGTATAGGAGAGATTTCAACTGGGAGGTCCCCAGGGTGTCCGTTGTCTGATAATTTTCACTGGGATGATCCCTTAGGGAGTCCGGTATTGAGAGATTTACACTGGGGGAGGGTCCCAAAGGGTGTCCGGTATAGAGAGGTTTCACTGGGAGGTCCACCCCCAGGGTGTCCGGTATTGAGATATTTCACTGAGAGGTCCCCAGGGTGTCCGGTATTGAGAGATTTCACTGGGAGGTGACCCAGGGTGTCCGGTATAGAGAGGTTTCACTGGGAGGTCCCCAGGGTGTCCGGTATTGAGATATTTCACTGGGAGGTCCCCCAGGGTGTCCGGTATTTGGAGATATTTCACTGGGACGGTCCACCCCAAGGGAGTCCGGTCTATTGAATTAATTTTCACTGGGATGTCCCTAGGGTGTCCGGTTATTGAGGAGAAATTTTCACTGGGAAGGTCCCCAGCCCCGGGTGTCCGGTTCTTGAGAGATTTCACTGGGAGGGACCCCAGGGTGTCCGGTTCTAGAGAAATGGTTTCAACTGGGAGGTCCCTAGGGTGTCCGGTATTGAGAGATTTCACTGGGAGGACCCCCAAGTGGTTTCCAGTATAGAGAGGTTTCACTGGGAGGTCCCAAGGGTGTCCGGTCTAGAGAGGTTTCTACTGGGGAGGACCCCAGGTGGGTCCGGTATAGAAGAGGATTTTCACTGGGAGGTCCCCAGGGGTGTCCGGTTTAGAGTAAGGGATTAGGTTTCACTGGGAGGTTCCCCAGGGTTTGTCCTGATATAGAGAGATTTCACTGGTGGGAGGTCCCCAGGGTGTCCGGTCTAGAGATGGTTTTTCACTGGGAGGTCCCCCAGGGTGTCCCGGGTTATAGGAAGAGGATGGTTTCACTGTGGGAGGTCCCGGGGAGGGTGTCCCGGTCGTTTAGAGAGGTTTCACTGGGAGGTACCCCAGGTTGTCCGGGTATAGAGAGGTTTCAAATGGGAGGGTCCCCAATGGGTGTCCGTTGGATAAAGAGAGGTTTCACTGGCAAGGTCCCCAGGGGTGTCCGGTTAATAGAGAGGTTTTCACTGGGAGGTCTCCCCCAGGGTGTTCCGGTATAAAGAGAGGTTTACACTAGGAAGGTTTCCCCACCCCGTGTTGGTCCCGGTATAGAGAGATTTCACTGGGAGATCCCCAGGGGTGTCCCGGTCTTAGATAATTTTACACAGGGGAATGGCATCCCTAGGGTGTCCGGTAATTGAGGAGATTTACACTGGGAGGGGTCCCCAGGGTGTCCGGTATAGAGAGGTTTCAACTGGGAGGTCCCCAGGGAGTCCGGTATTGAGATATTTCACTGGAGGAAGTCCCCAGGGAGTCCGTTATTGAGAGATTTTCACATGGGAGGCGGTCCCCCAGGTGTGTGGGGGTACCGGTTTGTATAGAGAGGTTTCACTGGGAGGTTCCCCAGGGTGTCCGGTATTGAGGATTATTTTCACTTGGGATGGTCCCCAGGGTGGTCCGGTCCCCTTTGATAAAATTTTTCACTGGGAATGTCCCTTAGGGGTTGTCCCGGTATTAAGAGAGCATTTCACTGGGAGGTTCCCCAGGGTGTCCGGTCTTTTAGAGATTTCACTTGGAGACCCACCCCGGGTGTCCGGTCTAGAGAGGTTTCACTGGGAGGTCCCTAAGGGTTTGTCCGGGTTATATTGAGAGATTTTCACTGGGAGGTCCCCAAGGTGGTCCGGTATAGAGAGGTTTCACTGGGAGGTCCCCAGGGTGTCCGGTTCTAGAGAGGTTTCACCTGGGAAGGTCCCCCAGGGTGTCCCGGTATAGAGAGGTTTTCACTTGGAGGTGCCCCAGGTGGGTTCCGGGTCTTGATAATTTTCCACTCCCCCGGGAATGTCCCCTAGGGGGTTGTCCTGGTATTGAGAGGATTTCAACTGGGAGGTCCCCAGGGTTGTCCCCGGTCTTCGAAGGTAGTTTTCACTGGGAGGGTCCCCTAGGGTGTCCGGTATATTTAGGAGATTTCACTTGGGAGGTCCCCAAGGTGGTTTTCCGGTTATAAGAGAGGTTTCCACTGGGAGGCTCCCCAGGGTGGGTTCCGTATAGAGAGGTTTCAACTGGGAGGTCCCCAGGGTGTCCGGTATAAAAGAGAAGGTTTCCACTGGAGGAGGTCCCCTAGGGTGTCCAGGTATAAAGAGAGGTTTCACTGGGAGTGTTTCCAGTGTGTCCGGTAAGAGAAGATTTCACTGGGAGGTCCCCAGGGTGTCCGGTCTTGATAATTTTCACTGGGATGTCCCTAGGGTGTCCGGTATTGAGAGATTTCACTGGGAAGGTCCCCAGGGTGTTCCCGGTATAGAGAGATTTCCACTGGGAGGTCCCCAGGGTCGTCCGGTATTGAGATATTTCAGCTGAGAGGTTCCCCAGGGTGTCGCCCGTTATTGGAGAGATTTCACTGGAGGGTGAACCCAGGGTGTCCGGTAATAGAAGAGGTTTCACTGGGAGGTTCACCCCCCCCCCCCCCCCCCCCCCCACCCCCCCACCCCCCCCCCCCAGGGTGTTCCGGTATTGAGTATATTTCACTGGGAGGTCCCCAGGGAGTCCGGTATTGGAGATAATTTCACTGGGAGGTTTCCCCAGGGTGTCCCGGTCTTGATTAATTTTCAACTGGGGGGATGATCCCCTAGGGTGTCCGGTATTGAGGAGATTTCACATGGGAGGTCCCCAGGGGGTGGGGTCCGGTCTTGAGAGATTTCACTGGGTAGGACCCCAGGGTGTCCGGTTCTAGAGAGGTTTCACTGAGGGTATCCCCCAGGGTGTCCGGTTATAGAGAAGGTTTTCACTGGGAGGTTTTTCCCCCCCCCCCCAAAAAGGTGGTTCCGGTATAGAGAGGTTTCACTGGGGAGGTCCCCAGGGTGTCCGGATTAGAGAAAGCTTTTCACTGGGAGGTGGTCCCCCAGGGTGTCCGGTATAGAAGAGGTTTCACTGGGCAGGGAACCCCAGGGTGTCCCGGTTATAGAGGAGGTTTCACTGGGGAGGCTCACCCCCAGGGTGGTCCGGGTATAAGAGAAGATTTCACTGGTGAGGGTCCCCAGGTTGTCCGGTCTTAGAGAGGTTTCACTGGGAGGGTCCCCAGGGGCGTCCCATTTGGTCCGGTCTAGAGAGGTTTCCACTGGGAGGTCCCCAGGGTGTTCCGGTACAGAGTGGAGGATTTCACTGGGAAGGTCCCAGGGTGTCCGGTTATATAGAGAGGTGTTTCACAGGGATGTCCCCAGGAGGGTGTCCTGGTAGAGAGAGGTTTCACTGGGAGGTCCCCCAGGGTGTCCCGGTATAGAGATGGTATTTCACTATGAGGTCCCCTTTTAGTGTGTCCGGTATAGGAGAGATTTTCAACTGGGAGTAATCCCCAGGGTGTCCGGTTCTTGATAATTTTTCACTGGTGGGATGTCCCTAGGGTGTTCCGGTATTGAGAGATTTCACTGGGAGGGTCCCCCAGGGTGACCCAGGTATAGAGAGGTTTCACAGGGAGGTCCCCCAGGGTGTCCGGTATTGAGATATTTCACCTGGGAGGCTCCCTCCCCAGGGTGTCCGGTATTGAGAGATTTCACGAGGGAGGGTCCCCAGGGTGTCCGGTATAGAGAGGTTTCACTGGGAGGTCCCCAGGGTGGGGTCCGGTATTGAGATATTTTCACTGGGAAGGTCCCAGGGTGTCCGGTCTTGATAATTTTTCACTGGGATGTCCCTAGGGTGTCCGGTTAGTTGAGAGATTCTTTCACTGGGAGGGTCCCCAGGGTGTCCGGTTCTCTTTTAGAGATTTGCACTGGGAGGGACCCCAGGGTGTCCGGCTCTAGAGAGGTTTTTCACTGGGAGGGGGTCCCTTAGGGTGTCCGGTATTGAGAAGATTTCACTGGGAGGTCCCCAAGGTCCCCGAAGGATTCCGGTAATAGAGAGGATTTCACTGGGAGGACCCCCAGGGTGTCCGGTCTTAGAGAGGTGGTTTTCACTGGGATGGTCCCCAGGGTGTCCGGTAATAGAGAGGTTTTCACTGGGAGGTCCCCAGGGTGTCCGGGTCTTTGATAATTTTCATTCTGGGATGTCCCTAGGGGATTGTCCGGGTATTGAGAGATTTCACTGGGAGGTCCCCAGGGTGTCCCGGTCTTGAAGTAGATGTTTCACTGGGAGGACCCCATGGGTGTTCCGGACTTAGAGAGGTTTCACTGGGAGTGGTCCCTAGGGTGTCCGGATTTAGAGAATTTCACTGGGAGGTCCCCAAGGTGGTCCGGTATAGAAGAGGTTTCAACTGGGAGGGTCCCCAGGGTGTCCCGGTAATAGGAGAGGTTTTCACTGGGGAGGGTACCCCAGGGTGTCCGGATTTAGAGAGGTTTTCACTGGGAGGTCCCCATGGTTTCCGGTATAGACGAGGTTCACTGGGAGGAACTCCCCCAGTGTGTTCCGGTATAGAGGAGAATTTCACTGGGAGGTCCCCAGGGTGTCCGGTCTTGATCATTTTCACATGGGATGTCCCTACGGGTGTCCGGTATCGAGAGATTTCACTGGGTTGGACCCCAGGGTTGTCCGGTATAGAGAGGTTTCACTGGGAGGTGCCGCCCAGGGTGCCTGCCGGTATTGAACGTTATTTCACTGGGAGGTACCCCAGGGTGACCCGGTTATTGAAGAGATTTCACTGGGAGGTTCCCCAGGGTTTCCGGTATAAGAGAGGTTTCTATAGGGGGAGGCCCCAGTGAGGTCCGGTATTAGAGAGATTTCACTGGGAGGTACCCAGGGTTGGTCCCGGTCTTGAATCATTTTCACTGGATGTCCCTAAGGGAGTCCGGTAATATCGAGAGATTTCACTGGTTGGATCCCCAGGGTGTCCGGTTATAGAGAGGTTTCACATGGGAGGACCCCAGGGTGTCCGGTATGAGATTATTTCACTGGGAGGTCCCCAGGGTGTCCCGGTTATTAGAGAGATTTCCACTGGGAGGTCCCCAGGGTGGTCCAGGTATAGAGAGGGTTTCACTGGGAGGTCCCCCAGGTGTGGGTTTCCGGTATTGAGATTATTTCACTGGGAGGTCCCCAGGGTGACCGGACCGTTGATAATTTTCACTGGGATGTCCCTAGGGTGTCCGGTATTGAGAAGATTTCACTGGGAGGTCCCCAGGGTGTCCGGTTCTTTAGAGATATTTCACTGGAGGACCCCAGGGAGTCCGGTCGTAGAGAGGGTTTTCACTGGGATGGTCCCTAGGGTGTCCGGTATTGGAGAGATGTTTCACCTGGGGAGGTACCCCCAAGGTGTCCGCGGTATAGAGAGGTTTCACTGGGAGGTTCCCCAGGGTGGTCCGGATCTAGAGAGGTTTCCACTGGGAGGTCCCCAAGGGTGTTTCCGGTATTAGAGAGGTGGTTTTCAGCTTGGGAGGTCCCAGTGGGGTTCCGGTCCTTGATAATTTTCACTGGATGTTCTCCCTAGGGTGGGACCGGTATTGAGAGGATTTCACTGGGAGGCTCCCCAAGGGTGGTTTCCGGTCTTGAGAGATTTTTACCCTGGGAAGGACCCCTAGGGTGTCCGGTCTAGAGAGGTTTCACTGGGAGGTCCCTAGGGTGTCCGGTATTTAGAGATTTCACTGGGAGGTCCCCAAGGTGTCCGGTATAGAGAGGTTTCACTGGGAGGTCCCCAGTGTGTCCGGTATAGAGAGGTTTCACTGGGAGGTCCCCAGGGTGTCCGGTATAGAGAGGTTTTCACTGGGAGGAACCCCAGGGTGTCCGGTATTTAGAGAGGTTTACACTGGGAGGTTCTCCAGTTTGTGTCCGGTATTTAGAGAGATTTCACAGGGAGGGTCCCCAGGGTGTCCGGTCTTGATAATTTTCACTGGGATGTCCCATAGGGTGTCCGGTATTGGAGAAGATTTCACTGGGACGTCCCCAGGGTGTCCGTAAAGAGAGATTTCATTGGGAGGTCCCCAGGGTTTGTCCTGTTTCGGTATTGATTGATATTTCACTGAGAGGTCCCCAGGGTGGGCTCCGGGTATGAGAGATTTCACTGGGAGGTGACCCAGGTGGTGTCCGGTATAGGAGGAGAGTTTCACTGGAGGTCCCAGGGTGTCCGGTATTTTGGGATTGATATTTCACTGGGAGGCGTCCCCAGGGTGTCCGAGTATTGAGATATTTCACTGGGAGGTCCCCAGGGTGTCCGGTCTGATAATTTTCACCCCTGGGATGTCTAGGTGTCCCGGGTGTCCGGTATTGAGAGATTTCACTGGGAGGGTCCCCTTGGTGTCCCCGGTCTTGAGAGATTTCACTGGGAGGGAGGGGACCCCAGGTGTCCGGTCTAGAGAGGTTTCACTGGAGGGAGGGTCCCCAGGGTGTCCGGTATTGAGAGATTTCACTGGGAGGTCCCCAAGGTGTCCGGTATAGAGAGGTTTCACTGGGAGGTCCCCAGGGTGTCCGGTCTAGAGAGCTTTCACTGGGAGGTCCCCAGGGTGTCCGGTATAGAGAGGTTTCACTGGGAGGTCCCCAGGGTGTCCGGTATAGAGAGGTTTCACTGGGAGGTCCCCAGGGTGTCCGGTATAGAGAGATTTCACTGGGAGGTCCCCAGGGTGTCCGGTCTAGAGAGGTTTCACTGGGAGGTCCCCAGGGTGTCCGGTCTAGAGAGGTTTCACTGGGAGGTCCCCCAGGGTGTCCGGTATAGAGAGGTTTCACTGGGAGTCCCCAGGGTGGGGTCCTGGTATAGAGAGGTTTCACTGGATGTCCCCAGGTGTCCGGTATAGGAGAGTTTCACTGGGAGGTCCCCAGGGTGTCCGTATAGAGAGGTTTTCACTATGAGGTCCCAGTGTATGTCCCGGTATAGAGAGATTTCACTGGAGATCCCCAGGTGGTTCCGGTCTTGATAATTTTTTCACTGGGATGTCCCTAGGGTGTCCGGTATTGAGAGATTTCACTGGGAGGTCCCCAGGGTGTCCGGTATAGAGAGGTTTCACTGGGAGGTCCCCAGGGTGTCCGGTATTGAGATATTTCACTGGGAGGTCCCCAGGGTGTCCGGTATTGAGAGATTTCACTGGGAGGTCCCCAGGGTGTCCGGTATAGAGAGGTTTCACTGGGAGGTCCCCAGGGTGTCCGGTATTGAGAGATTTCACTGGAGGTCCCCAGGGTGTCCGGTCTTGGAGAGGAATTTTCACTGGAGTCCCTAGGGTGTCCCCGGTATTGAAGAGATTTTCTGGGAGGATCCCCAGGGTTGTCTATAGAGAGGTTTCACTGGGAGGTCCCCAGGGTGTCCAGGTATAAGAGAGGTTTCCACGGTAGGTGGGTGTTCCGGGTAATTAGAGATTTCACGGGGTGGTCCCCAGGTGTCCGGTCAGATAATTTTCACAATGACTAGGGTGTCCGGTGAGAGATTTCATTTCTTTGGGAGGTCCCGGGTGTCCCGGTATATTGAAGAGGTTTCACTGGGAGTCCCCCAGGGAGTCCGGTATTGATAATTTTTCACTGGGAGTCCCCAGGGTGTCCGGAATTGAGAGATTTCACTTGGGAGGTCCCCAGGGGTGGTCCGGTTTGAGAGGATTTCACTGGGAAGGTCCCCAGGGTGTCCGGTATAGAGAGGTTTCAATGGGAGGTCCCCAGGTCCCCAGGGTGTCCGGGTATAGAGAGATTCACTGGGAGGTCCCAGGGTTGTGGCCCCGGTCTAGAGAGGTTTTCTTCTGGGACGGTCCCCAGGGTGTCCGGTATAGAGAGGTTTCACTGGTAGGTCCCCAGGGTGTCCGGTATAGTAGAGGATTTTCACTGGGAGGTCCCCAGGGTGTCCGGTAGATATTTTTTCACTAAGGAGGTCCCTTTGGGTGAGGTCGGTTTTAGTAAGAGGTTTCATGGGAGGTCCCCAGGGTGTCCGGTTATAAGAGAGGTCACTGGTAGGTCCCCAGGGTGACCGGTAATATAGAGGTTTCACTGGGAGGTCCCCAGGGTGTCCGTCTAGATAAATTTTCCACTGGGACTGTTCCTAGGGTGTCCGGGTATTGGAGGACATTTTCATTGGGAGGTCCCCAGGTGGGTCCGGATAGAGAGATTTCCCACTGGGAGGTCCCCCAGGGTGTAACCGGTCTGATAATTTTCAGGGAGTCCCTAGGGTGTCGGTATTGAGAGATTTCACTGGGAGGTCCCCAGGGTGTCCGGTATAGAGATGTCCGGTTTCTGGGGAGGTCCCCATGGTGTCCGGTTTATTGAGCGATTTCAGTGGGAGGTCCCCATGTTGTCCGGTTTATTGGAGAGCGGTTTCACTGGGAGGTCCCCCAGGGTGTCGGTATATGAGAGGTTTCACTGGAGGTCCCCAGGGTTTTGTCCGGTATAGAGAGGTTTCACTGGGAGGCTCCCCATGGTGTCGGATATTTTAGGGAGATTTCATTGGGAGATCAGGGTGTCGGTATAGAGAGGTATTTCACTGGGAGGGGGTCCCCAGGGTGTCCGGTATTAGAAAGGTTTCACCTGGGGATTTCTCCCAGGGTGTCCGGTATCGGAGAGGATTTCACATGGGAGGTCCCCCAGGGGTGGTACCCCGGTCTAGAGAGATTTCACTCGTTTTGTCATGTTCGATTTCTGATCTCCCCACTGTTTCACCCGGTGTTGAAGAGGTGTTTGATCAGATGATCAGTATTTCGGTGTCATATGGGTATATTGGTAAATTGTTGGTAGATTTGGGTGGATGTCGTTGGTTTTGGATAATTTAAATAGTTTTGTGCAACAACCGTCTGCGTTAATCTTGTCCAGATTATCAACGTTTCTTAACATCTATCGGCAATGCCAACTCGCAACAATGTGATTGCACGAGCCTGAGCTGTAGCACATATCAGGCTCAACCAATCAAGCTGCTTGCGTTCAAGCACAACATTCAAATATTTTGACCATTTGGCAAGATTAGTGCTGGCGGTAGTGTAATACAAATAAGGGTAGAACATCACTAAACCATGCCTCATTTGCATATGAAAATAGCCTGATACCACCGGTGGTGGAATAGTGACACAATTATACACTTATTTAATTCTTATACAGAACAGTTTGTGCCTACTGAGTGGGCATGTACCTTTAACATGTGTTTTCTCATTTTATCTTGCAAATTACGTAGGTAAATGAGGCATATGTCTATATCATTGAACCATTGAACAGACGTGTAGAGTTATCGAGTGCCCGTCAGTTACAGAAACCCTGATTCCGGCTGATCGTTCCATTAACCCTGGGATACAATAGTCATATATGTGGCTGTGACTGAGGAAATGGGGCGTATGGGATGTGTGGCCAGGCCAGTGTAGTTACCGATCAAATAGCATGATCAACTTAAATCATTGGATCTATATTGCTTGATAAAAGCATGATGGGTGTTCCATTGTAGATCCTGATCAGACTGTGCGGATGCACAAATGCACAGTCTGATCTGGATCTACACTGGTCGCAAAACACATAAGGCCGATTTCTCCAGTCACAGCCACACATGGGAAAAGGGACTTGTAACGGGATTAGCGATCCGTGTAGTTCCAGATCAACCTGCGCATATGTGGCAGCAACTGGAGAAATGGGGCTTACGGAACTAGCGACCTATGTAGTCCCAGGCCAGTCTGATCGTATGTGACCCTGATTGGAGAAATATGGCCTACGGCATTTGCGACTTATAAAATCCCGGATCAACCAACGCATATGTGGGTGTGACTGCAGAAATGGAGCTTATGGCATTTGCTACCAATGTAGACCCGGACCAGGCATATGTCGCTGTGACTGAAGAAATGGTGTTCATCACTTGTGAGAGTGTAGTTGCAGTTCAAGCCGAGTATGTGGCGGGGACTCTAGTATTCAACTAGCGTCTGTTACAACATACTGTTACTGCATACGTGTGATTAGTTTGCTTTATTGATAATGAACATTCAATTAACTTTTGTCAAAGTTTACGAAATTATTTGGACTAAAACAAAACCAACCCGTCTCGGTATTTCATTGGTGACGAGACGAGTCTGGGCGATGGAAAGGCCGCTGTGAACGCTCGACCACACGTGATCAGATTAAGTTTCGTTATTTTTGATTGAAATTGTTAAATGTGGATGAAAATAGTATCAGCAGTTAATTAACTCGATAGCGCAATAGCCAACAGCGAACTATATGCAACGCTGCGAGCTAGCATTAAATATTTAGAACTAGCTCCAAATCATTTGAAGAGCTCTCTAAATAATTTGGAGCTAGCTCTAAATATTGAATGCTATCTCTAATTATTTAAAGCTAGTATTAATTACATTGTATTTGAATGTATGTACATTTGACGTTCCAAACAACTACAACCGTAGAAATACCTTCTCCAGCTATATGTCCCGTAGACGTCGTTTTACGGAACACCGAGTCTTCAAGTTACAATTTTACTCGAGTTTTCTAGATTTAACAAATATAAAAACACACATAAGTTCACGACATCACCGAAACTTGTGTAAGCCATATTGTACGACATGGCACTGGATTAGAGGTCACGTCAATATGGCAATGGTCAGGGTGTACTACCGACGACATGGCTGTCTGCGTTGTTTTTTTGTTGTTGTTTTTTTGTAGTGTCAATTATTAACACCAGTAGCCTATTTCATCAACATGGCAAAGTATACTTCGCTAGCAAAGTATACTTTGAGGGAGAAATTTTCAATTTAAGGATACATTTATTAATTTGTATTATACTGAATTTATTACATTATCACAGCCATTTTGGCTGTGATAATGTAACACATTCAGTATAATAATTCTGCATACTTTTAATCATCAGATATATGCAGTTGTTAAGTGCTATATGACATAATGCATTTCGGGAAAAATAAATGATTACTCCCTCAAAGTATACTTTGCTAGATAAGAATACTTTGCACTTTTGATGAAATCGGCTACAGAACGTGTTCTTTTCCACAGCAGTGTGTATACATTCCTTCATGTGCAATTGCTGTAGCCCTCAAATCAAGTTTTCAAGCAAGTATATAAAATATTGACACATTTAACGTCGAAAAATGCACCGGTTTACTGACGAGATGCCACTCAACTCAACTTAGAGCTATCGAATACACACATTTCTCGTCTATAGTCACCTGCTCAAATTGCTTGCGCTGGTTACTAAACGAAAACGTTTTAAGCAGTATTTTCTGTATGTAGCTGAATGTGAATGTGTCAGGAATCCGGCGCAGATTTCGACGTGAAACAATTTACACCGGCGTGGAGGTCAGTACCAGTGAGTTCACGGCCGTGTTTGGCAGGTCGTGCCACGGAATATAATTACATATAAGTACTTATTACTTTATGGTATTATTACTATATGTAATCAATATAAACAGATTGAAGTATTAAGTCGCATTATGGCATCATAACCGTTATATCACACTGCCACTTCATTCATGTAAATTGTGACTGTGGCTAAATTGGACTTATCTTCCTTGCGACCAGTGTTGACCCAGAGGTCAGCACTGTTCGCCATTTAGTCAGAAATCATTCTCATAGCAAGGAATACATACCATTATATCAGGCTACATGAGAGTACTAGCAGATTAGAATACCGATTTTCCACAAATGTACTAAACACAATTTCTCCAGTAACAGTTTCGGTCAATACTAATTACTTAATGTATAAATAAGTGACTGTTATTGGATAAATGGGGCTTACGCGTTTTGCGACCAGTGTAGATCCTGATCAGCCTGTGCATCCGCACAGTCTGATCAGGATCTGCACTGTTCGCCTTTCCATCAATAAAACACCCATCGTGCTTCTAACAAGCAATAAATGTCGTTATCAGGCTACAGGAGTGTGATATTCGATCAGGAGCTACACTGGTTACAATTCCCATAAGCCTCATTTCTCCAGTCACAGCCACATACATCGGGTATGACAACACTATAACAGCCAGCGTAGGTACTATACTATACTATACTATAGCGTAGGTCAATCCGGTGTTTTAGACGATCAGGAAAGCTATATATTTTGACAATGCAATGTAACAATGTACCCGATTAAAACGTCATATACATTTGTAAAAAAAATTGGTCGATTGGTTGTTGTTGTTGCTTCGATTCTAGGGTTGGTGTTGACTCGGTGACCTACCATACCCGTGGGTTACTCTACTATAAGTTTTGTTTTATTCATGGGTTGTATACCAGTACTGACAAGGGGTCGTTGGGTAGAACCAACCTACCATTTCCTTTATTACCATTTCCTTTATTACCATTTCCTTTATTACCATTTCCTTTATGGTCGATATGGATCTGCAAACCGACCACATATATCATATCTTGCGTGTACATGTACATGCGATACATTGTAATATGTGGCTTAAGCACTGGTTTACTATTTAACCCTTTCTCCCCTAAGTAACTGGAATGGGTCCTGATATGTTAATTAATTGTGCAACCAATATCACCGTCACAGCCAATCCAATCATCACAAAATGATTTTCAGACTAGTCCACTTATGAAAAGGGTGTGTTTTTTTCCTCAAAAATATGAAAAGTACTTGCAAAAAGTGCAGATCCTGATGAGACGGCTCGTCACGAGCCGTCTCATCTGGATCTACACTGTTTGCCAATACCACTATACAGCCCTGAGGTGTTGTAAGGGTTAATAGTTGGATGAAATACATATTACGTGTATGCAATATTACGTATATATAGCCCGATAAGATTATGGCAACAAGGGTGTTGAAATCTGTGGTAATCTTTTAATCATAATCATCACTTGTATATATGTTATAGAAACATCGGTGTATTTTCGGATCAGTAAGGACAACTAGAAACGGATCATCCGCCCTCGCATTCTCCATGTACATATAACACAATACAATACATTGTATAGCATTTGCACATATACTCATACCACTGGGTATGCACATGTCTACTTAGAAACAAAATTGCTACCCCGCTCCATACCTCTCGCGAGGGTAGCAATTTAATCCCATATCTTTAATGTAACACATGGACGAGTGAATTTTGCAATCGGTTATCCGGCGTGTTTGATATGTTAGCGATATAAAACTGTCAAAGCTGTATCCTTAGAGTATTAATAAAGAACATACACATGCAGATATTGGTTATTTTACCGTGTCACGGTGTTTATCTGACATTTACATGTATATCTTGTAAATTTTAAAGCTTCATTTCGTTATGTTGAATGTTGAAGAACAATTAGAGAAAAGATAGCTTAAATGGGAAAATGATTTCCCTGTTCTATTATTTTTGGAAATTTACTAGTTCTGCATCAAAGATTATATGTTTAAAGGTATATAATATACAGTTTACTAACTTTTGACATAACATCAACAGGTTTGGGTATGCACTTCGGTTGTTCAAATTTTTTGAATGGGTCACATTGTAGCCGTAAATAACATATTGTTGGCGAATTATTGTAGCTAATGTCTACTTAGAAAGAAATTTAACATAAACAGTATTATATACTATGAAAACTATACTGAATAACTAGAGATACAGCCATGTGGACGGACGGACGAACGAATCATGTACCATTCTTGCTACCAAGATTTAGTAGAAAGATAGAAATTCACTGACATCCTGACATATCATGTTTAGTCTCCTTTGCGATGGCATGTTTGAAATGGCCGTGTCTATTTAGCAAAGGGAGATTATTGGATAAGGTATGGGAAATCTACAAAATCTATATTACACCCCAGCATAACCACACAGTCCACTTTTCGCGTATGAATTGCAATATGCTTTCTTGTGTTATAAATACAGAACTATATAGGCAGCAGAGGCGTTAGCTAAGAATGATCCAATCCAACTGTATACGGACGTGCATGGTGATTGGGGTCTACACTGCTTGCATATATGGGCGGGCGCCCTGCTGGAAAAAAGGTACCTAATACATGTGCGACCAATGTCGCCCGCGCAGTCTGATCAGGGTCGACACTGGTCGCCATTCCGTCAGTTATATAACACGCATGCCCATGAAGGTCGCTTCATGGATTTCGGAGGGCAGGAGCACCCGTTCTTATTATATGCAATACATTGTTCATACATGACCTAAGTACGCTTGTTTCTGCCAGCAACCCACAAGGTAGCACGGAATGGTAGATTTATTCGTGAACGCCTGAAGTAATTAAGATAATCACCCTCCCCACTGGTTTCTGGATTGCCTCGTTAATTAGCTGACCGTAAATATTTACGTTATGTCAACAGCTGATATTGTTTCTCAACCAGCAGCCTCAATTGCGTATTATCTCGTTGATTGATCGGGTTGGTTGATCTGATTTATTGGTGTTTAACGGTCTGTCAACAGCTTAGGTCATTTAAGACCGGGCCAACGGGTTCGATCCCGTATTTAACCCGCTGCATTTGGTGGACAATCAGGACGGGTTTATTGTGTGATTGATTGATTGACTAACACGAGCAATTGTATGATTGCTTTACTACAATTTCGTATAAAACCTCACATTTTACGGCTAGATGATGGATGTTGAAACAAATACATTTGTACATTGTATTCTAAATAAAACTACCTATTAGCACATTTTAAGAATGTATGTAAACTTTGATCAAATAATGATTGTATTACAAAAAGAACGGTATTGTAATTTAAATGATAGCAACTGTCTTTGTGGAATTACAAGAAGGTATACATTATTATACTAATGCTGGAAATGATTTTCAAAATTAACTACAGTAAAATCTCTAAACCGGACACCATGGGGACCTCCCAGGGTGTCCGGTTTAGAGAGGTTTCACTGTAAATCAGGCATTTTATCATTCTGACCCATAGATGTGTGCTACGCGATCATGGACATGTATTATCACCCGAGATAAATGACCAAGAAACTCCTGAAAAATAAGATCACAGATGTTTTCTTGGTGTCAGATTTAGAGATGTTCCACTGTAATTGTCACATATCATTTCCAAGCTGTCTAGCCGGGTTTCTGAGTCAATGTGTGCATGCTGTATTGTACGTAGATCTTCCATCGGTTCCTACACATGTTAATTTCCTTAGATAAATCTGATTGCATAATCAAATCGATATCTGACAATATTCCACTGTCAAAAATAGGCACATTAAATTGTAATATGAAGGATTAACAGCTATTAATAGTGGATGGAATTGCATTGCTGATTTAATGTTAAGTTATTTATTGATTTGGTGGTTGGTTTTTGATTGATAAATTGATTAATTCATTGATTAATTCATTGATAGATTGAATCGTTGATTCATTGATCGATTTGTTAATTGATTTGTTAGTTAGTTGGTTGATTAATTAAGGATTGATTGAGTTGTTAACTGATTTGTTGGTTAGTTGGTCGAATTATTGATGATTCGTTGATTTATTGATTGATTGATTGATTGATTGTTTGATTGATTGATTGATTGATTTGCAGCCTACAGACACCAGACACAGCGTACTACCAGACTATAAAAACGGTAGACCGTATACTGCATGTTTGCACAATTAACACGCTATGGGGTAATATGTTAATATTAAATGTGGCCGCCGATGTTAGCACATACTCGATATGTTTGAAATATTTCGCATTAGTATCGTATACCGAGAAGTCATAACTACTTCAGTTACGATTAAATATTTTAAAATAAACATTGTAAACATATCCCTATTGATTATAGCATGCACAGGTGTTGCGGTTCAGAAGGAATGGTATCGTGAATGTACGATACCAGCCATACGAGGTCACGTGAACAATGGACATCGGCGTGTATCCAGTATACATATAATATGTGGCTCGATACAGTCCGTATATTACGGAGCCCCGCAGGAGACGTAGAATTCTTATTTTTATTAATTCGTTCCCACGAAATAACAATTCTTTCCCTCAATTTAACAATTCGTTCCCACGAATTAACATTTCGTCGAATTAACAATTCGTTCCCACGAAATGACAATTCGTTCCCTTAATTTAACAATTCGTTCCCTCGAATTAACAATTCGTTCCAACGATATAACAATTCGGTCCCTCAATTTAACAATTCGTTCCCACGAAATGACAATTCGTTTCCACGAATTAACAATTAGTTCCCTCAATTTAACAATGTGTATTTTGCAGTTCATAAGCAAAACAGCTCTTATTGGTATGGCCCATTATTGAAAACACTTCGTCTCTAGGAACGAAACTGAAGGTTTTAATTTTCGTCTCCACGCGGCGTAGAAAGGAGAGACGAAAGTTTCCTAGACACCACATATTGGATATTTGAAACAGCATGTAAGACATTTATGACACTGCTGTACGATTTGTGTGCGATATAACACAGGCACTTTGTGGTATGAACGACAAAACGCTCTTTAAATCATACCCAATTTTACTCTGATATTAAATATCTAGAAGGTAGGACACTCGCCATCTTTTCAACCAACTGGTACTAGTGTATATTGTGCCCGGCTCGCTGATTCAGTAATTGTAGCGCGCGAGAAGGCCGGGATCCTGCTGGTCCCGGCCTTCGCGCGCGAATTGGGTATGTTTTAAAGAACGTGTTGTCGTTCATACCACAGAGTGTCTGTGCGATATAAGGCCATACAAAAGTACTTTGGTTCCACGGGATTTGCGGAATGTGACGCAGGCGGGCGGAATTTTTAATATATTTGTTTGGTTTCAGATGTTAGATTCTGATTTTGTTTCAACTCGCCAGATAGTATGTTCCATAAAGTCACTATAACCTCTATATACGTGTAAAAGCTCCAGATTTTCATCAGGCATGATTAACATAGTTTTTAATGTTATTTTTTTTTATTGGTCATATGACAAATATGCAGTACGGTTTTAATTATCCATGACGATAAAATGCTCGACTCGTAGGGATTTTTTCTGACGCGGCGATATCTGAGAACCAAAGTACTTTGTTATGGCCTAAGTTACTCTACCGAGACATGGGTGCACAGTCCTATCTATACACTATTTCTCACGACTGCGGCCGTTTGTCATAGCATTGTTTATCTACCCTTTTCACAATATTAAATAACTAGTGAAATTAAAAATAACATTTTCGTCTGAATTGGTACCGCTCTCAACCTGTTTACCGCTGTTTCTAACGTTTGCTAAACTTATTACAATTGTACCCACTAGAAAGTTATCAATGCGTATTTGAATAAAACCAAACCTCCCTTAACGTTTTCTTAACTGTTCCAATATTTGCAAAGGCGGTATTTCTCTGTCAAAACTGTGATATTTTATTATTCCGTAATTTTTTGGATGATCTCTTAAATTCTCCACTTGGGATTGTTAATTAGCGCGTAGTTTAGTCAGACCACGATAGAAATAGCTGCGACTGTCGTGAGTTAAAAAGCCTTGTCAGTTCTGCGATTTTCGTAGAACATTATTTGTAAAATGTAAGAAAACATTCGAATTAAACGGACGTTGTGTTCTTTCATCATCGGTAGATGTATAAACGTCGACAGAATACAAACTCCGCTGACAGATCACGACAAAACACCGTATCTTACAACGACAATTTCCGCGGAAGAATACATGCATCATGTTATTCAAATGTATTGACATAATACCGCTCGCTTGCACAGGTGTGCTTCACAAAACAGAAGTGTAGCGTCAAAAGAAAACGAAAGCCACTTCACAGGTGCAACATATGGAGAACCCCGGGGCTTCGAGCCGTTTTTGATTATCGCGATCACGTTGTAACTGGTACCGTGTATCGCCAGAAGAGTTAACCAACTCTATATTTTAATTTATATCTAGAGACCCATGGTGTACTACATTCTAATACAGTGGAACCTCTCTAAACCGAACACCCTGGGAGGTCCCCCAGGGTGTCCGGTTTAGAGATGTTCCACTGTACATCAGGCATATGACTATGCCGACGTATGCGGATGTGCTTTGCGAACTTGAACAGACATTATCATCATAAATATACAACATTGAAACCCATAAAATTAAGGATACACGGACTGCCTGCGTTTCCGGTTTAGAGAGGTTTTACTATTTTGTTTGCCAAATATTATCAAATTCTTGAAATGTAACATTTTCTTGACAAAAAGGAAAATACAAAATGCTAAACTTGAGTATACATGTCAGACCTCAGTGGTCTTGACAAAGCATCATGCGTAGAAACACATTGTTGCAAAATATTATCAAAATCAGACAATGGGTTAACCCTTTGAACCCGAAATCCCGCTATAGCGGTTTATGCAAAAAGTGCAGATCCAGATGAGCCGGCTCGTAACGAGCCGTCTCATCAGGATCTGCACTTTTTGCAAGTAATTTTCATATTTCTTAGAACAAAAACACCCCCTTTTCATAAATGGACGAATCTGAAAATCATTTTGTGACCATTGGATTGGTCGGAACATTAGCATATCACAGTCCATTCCAGTTCCTTAAGGTTGAAAGGGTTAAACCAGTATATTGACAAAAAAGATCGAAACACAAATGCTTAACTTGTATATATGTGATTGATTGATGTATTGATGTTTAACGGCCTATCAGTTATGGTCATTTAAGGCCGGGCCAACGGGTTCGATCCGTATTTGACGCTGCATCGGTGAGGTGGGGGGGGGGGGGGGGTCCCAAAATGGGAACGGAATATTTACATAGAAATAAATATATATTCGGTATAGTGACTTGGGCCCAATATATGCGGAGATGTGAAAGAAGATAGATATGTTTACACCTCTGCCGACACTGGTAAAAGCGGTACATTACGGTTTTCCGTTAAGGTTATATAGATCACACCAAATAGTTTTAGTATATAAGTTGTTTTATTTTAAATGCTACAAATATGCTGCAAACCGGTGTTAAAAGCACCCAAAATGTTCCTAAAGTGAAACTGGGTAGTAATGGATCAAGATGTGCAAGCAAACTGTGTCTGTGACCTCAAAACGGCCGCACAATTATGTTTATACCGGACTAACCCCTGGGCGATTTCGCGCCATTTGGTAGCCTCTAACCTTCAGGTTCACTACCACCATTGATTTTTCCTATATATAAACTAACCAAAGACCAGACATTTTGCTATTCTCTGCTACTGTCATTTTTCGTATGGATGTGTGGGATCTATTTTCCCATAACATGCACCCATTCTGCTCTTGATATTCACTAATTATAATATAGGTTTAATTACTGTTAATAAAGATAAATTACTACCCCGGTGGTGGCGCAAAAAAAGTCAGCGGGTGGAATTGAAACCGCCTCACATGACGAACATGTTCCGACTTACAAAAATAATCCCAAAGCATATGCTTGAAACTGATGTAAATGATATTTTAACATGCCTGTGAAGTAGATTAGTACATCAATTGACCGATTTCTGCAAGCAAAGAGTGTCTATGGCATAACAAATACGGCTCATCTGTTTTAACGTACTACTACACCGCTCATCGCTTTCACTAAACTTCTTACGACTAAAATGTTCGTAAGTGCAAACATATGATAGTCTGCAAATTTCACATTAACAATGTTTTCTTGTAAACAATTATTGGATTGCCATTTATTGAGCATATGCTGCATATGCAGCCTATGCTCAATAAATGTAAATCCATCAATTGAAATTTCCAGACTATTCCAAATTTGCACTTACGAACATTTTAGTCGTACGAAGTTTAGTGAAACGGGTCCCTGAGTATTTAGTGTGGTTAAACCATAAGGCAATCGTAATATCGCTATCGAGATGATACTATACCATAGCACGATACTACGAAGACGATACCACGATGGCGATAGTACGATAGCACGATACCGCGATATGATGATAACATGATGACGATACTATGATATAATATCGTACTATCGTCATCGTCATCGTAATATCGTCATCGTGATATCGCCTTCCGGATGGCCCGTGACGATACTACGATGACGATATTACAATATAATATCGTAGTATCGTCATCGTGATATCGTATTATCGTTATCGTGCTATCGTAATCGTGGCTTCATGTTATCCTCATTGTAGTATCATACTGTCGAGCTATCATAGCATCGACCCGATAGCGATATTACGATGGCCTCGACGGAATACAGTAGTACATATATATGTGTCCCTACTAGTGTTGCGAGATGATAATCTGGATCGTACAGTGACCTGTAGCCTATTTCACCAACATTGCAAAGTATACTTTTCTAGCAAAGTATACTTTGAGGGAGCAATCATTTATTTTTCCCGAAATGCATTATGTCATATAGAACTAACAACTGCATATATTTGATGATTACAAGTATGCAGACTTATTATACTGAACTTATTACATTATCACAGCCATTTAATGTAATAAATTCAGTATAATAAAAATTGATAAAATTATCCTAAAATTGAAAATTTCTCCCTCAACGTATACTTTGCTAGATAAGTATTCTTTGCAATTTTGGTGAAATCGGCTACTGGCGAAAATGTCATGAGACAAACCATGTCATTTTGTACCTGAGAAGATGAAAAATATTTACTAAATCCGCAAATGACTAACGTCGCCAGTGAACGAAATAGTCAAAGCAATAAGATTTTAAATGAAAATTTCGACTTCATTTACTGAAAATAGCACATTTACTTGTACATGTAATTAATTTTAATAAAAAAATCGCGCATCAAAACGAACAGTTCTGACTATATCGCTCCTCTCAAATCAAATATCAACAGCTTCACTGGAACTTTATGATGGGCGATTTTATACATTGTTAACCCTTACTACGCTGAATTAAATGGTGTCGTCTGCAGGAAACGTTTTATTTTCAATATTTCTCGACAAAAACCTGGTTTTGACAGCACATGAGAATCGTTTCCAGTGGAGACGATTCTCATGTGCTGTCAAAACCAGTTTTTTGTTAAGAATTAAAGCAAAAATGAAAAACAGCAGACGGCAATTTTCGTCAACAGCGTAGGAAGGGTTAAAGAGTTTCTGTTTTCCATAGTTTTACTTGTTTGGAACTGCACACTATTTTACGCATTTATTTTTGCCATCCTATGGTCGATGCGCATTCTGGCATAAAACAATTTGTCAAACTAAACACTTCTATATATGCAATGTAATAATATAAGGAATGTTGTGACCGGTCTCAGAAAAAAAAGAAATCTGATGTCCAGCATTGAATGAATGTTTTCATTTCAAATGCCAGCAAAATATAAATATTGATATTATAATGTTTGCAAACGAGCATATACAAAGAACACAAAATAACTTTCTCATATATCTATATTTTAAAAGGAAGACATTCCGCCCAGTATGAATTCAACAAACACCATGTCCAAACAGTCAATTATAAAACTGCCAAATTTCATCGTATTGTGAACATTATAATACTACTACTTGACGATGTGTGTTTTATAATGAAATAAATAAACACACGGCGAAATTAAGTGAACCCACTGATACATCCGATTTTAATGAAAATATTTACGCAAACTTGTACTAAATGAGATTGTTAGGTTAAAATACTGAGGGTTAATGGAATTATGTAGACGTCCCGGGCTGTGACACGTTTAGCCGGCAGGGTTGAACAAACAGATGAGAAATAACGTTCTGAACATATTATAGACGGAATATATGTTCTGACATAACATTTTAAACATCCTTTCCTATTGTGTGTGTTTCTCCTCAAATGTACATGCTGTCACCACTCATTTGGACCCTCTCAATGAGAATGATGTTAACAGTTATGTCCTCAACAAGAACTGCTTGAGAACAGCATAGCTCGACTTTGCCAGCATGTTCCTTAACCCTTTGAACCCGAAAGCCCGCTATAGTGGTTTATGCAAACTGTGTAGATCCAGATGAGCCGGCTCGTAACGATCCGTCTCGTCAGGATCTGCACTCTTTTTTAAAGTAATTTTCATATTTCTGAGAACAATAAATATCCCCTTTTTATAAAAAGACTAGTCTGAAAATCATTTTGTGACGGTTGCATTGGTCGCAAAATTAACAGATCAAAATTCATTATCGTTACTTAAATAAGTAAAGACCGTCGAAGTTTCAAGTGCAAGTATGGTAGCTGTTGTAGTCTATATAGGTGTCGTCGTAGCTACGGGCGGTACGCGAGTTTTACAGTTACCTAAATATAATTGAATATAGTTTGATAAAAAAAAATTCAACCGAACGCCAATGCCAACGCCGGTGTAACGTTATATGCTCCCCCTAGTCCAGCTGAGAAACAAATAAGTTTAGGCGAAGAGTATTAGACATACAATCGCCAAAGATCGGAAAATATTAAACCAAAGCTGATTTTTTCAGCATATGTCCAAAATATAATTAGGAGAAACATATCAAAATTCTCCATGAATCCCACTGGAACTTAATCCAGAATTCAAGATGGCGTCCAAAATGGCCGCCTTAAGTTGATTAAGGCATCACGGGACGGTTGAAAATAGCCAAAATTGACTGCTTTTCTGAGGGCGACGGGTGACTTATAAAAATCATCGCCTCTCACAATCAGTTAAGGAGGCTCTTGCGACACGTATTGAAAAATACTCGCAAATGAAGTACAAATCGCGCGCCACAATCAAAATTCAGTAACCGCATCAGATGTGTTCAATTAATATTTTACAAAGTTACCCCACCCACCTATTTTTGGCCAGAAATTTCAACACGACTGAATTTATCGGAATTGTTTTCATGAAAATATGAGGCACAGATACTTTGTTATGTCTTGTTCTATCACTTGTAACACCACACCATTTTCTGAAAATGATTTCAAAGCGGGGTCATAACCAGCTCAAATTTTCGCTACAAATGCCCGAAAAATACCTTAAATTCTGACGCAAAACCGTACCGGCGAGACAACATAGCAGGCCACATTTTCCAAGATGTCAAAATCAACCGGAGCTAACATTTAGTTTCGTAGAATTATGAAATACTCTAAAAAAATACACCTAGTCAAGCCTCCCAAAGTCAAGAAATATTCATAAACCTATTTTTCTAGACACACTGGTGTAACTTACAGGGTCGGTAGTGAAGTATATAGAAAATCGTCCACCCCCTTTTTAAAGCTAGCTGCCCACTGTCCCGTGAGACCTAAGCACATACAGGTCGCTATACTGAACACATTCACACATAAAATGGCAACATATCAACAACAAAGCACACATTAACCTTTCCAATAATTCAAGTCGAAGTCATAAAGGTGAAGGTCAAGGTCACCGGAATGACATTGGATGGATAACTATCAATGTGATGAAGCTATTAATGAAGTTTAGTAATGATATGACTAACGGATCAGGAGATATTCAACATTTGGACGTATGTCCAAAATTGTTGACACCAATGTGAAGGTCACCAAGGCCAAGGTTACCTGAATTACACTGGTGGATATCGATATCCATCAATGTGAAGAAGCTATTGATGAAGTTTGGAGAGGATGCGACTAATGGATAAAGAGATATTCAACGTGTGGATGTACGTCCAATATTATTGACATGAAGGTCTGTTGAACCTTATATGTCACAGAAAGGAATGTATCACATGTGTGAAGTATTCGTGCGAATGTGTCACACATTTCGGTAAATACTGGCCGAATTCGGCCGAATACATCACAAACCGAAAATCTCGCCCAAATAATTTTCACTTTTTGATATAAACGAATATGTCACACAATCGCAAATTTCAAACTTGAACGAATATGGTCATATCATTATGAAATCGAATGTATTGACTGACAAGACGATCACTTTGGAGCATTTATTGTCGAAATCTGATCATTACGTAATCCAAGATGACCGCCGAAAGGTCAAAAAGACATTATTTTATTAGAGATTACAAACGTCTTATTTTCATGAACCGCCGGGCTGATATTGGACAAACTTCATAGTTATGGTCCGTGGGTGAAGACTTTTCATATTTGTTAAAATGGAGATCATCGCATAATCGAAAATGGCCGCCGTCAAAAAGTCTTAAAAAAAATCTTCTCACAAATCACCAGACGGATTTCGATGACACTTGGTAGTCGATAGTTAACGCTGTTTCAGATGTGTTCAAATGGTGGCCCCTATGTCAAGAAATGGCGGGCCGGAGGGGTCAAGTAGGGGTCAAATTTCAGATTTTACCGTTTATGGTCATGTCATATATCAACTCAAAGGTATCGATAAGACGATCACTCTGGAGCATTTTTGGTCGACATCGGATGATTACATAATTTAAGATGACCGCCCGCCGAAAGTTTATTAGTGATTTCAAGCGTCTTTTCCTTGTGCATCAGACTGTCTGTTATATATACCGTTTATCATTTATTCATATTTGTTCTGCATCACATTTGTTAATGCTGTTTTATAAACATTATACTGTTTACATTGTTCACAATTTTTATGTTTCAAGTCAACTATTACTATGGTGGACAGATTCATTTTGATGGTATATATACATGTAATAGACAGTCTCGACCATTTTTGACTTAATTTATAATTTGGATAATAATTTCAGGTTAGCGAAGCAGGCCCATTTGGGCCTCTTGTTATATTACTTTTTAATCTCCATGTCTGTGATATAGAGTATATCGCATGAAATGTAAACTTCTATGATAATAGTAACTACATATTTCACATTATGGTACACATTGTTAACCGATGGTCAGTTTCGCCTGTTCAATATTTACATGGCCAATACACTTTACATATATAATAATGTTCCAATCATTGGGTGTTCTATTTAGATGATTAAAATGAGATCAGCTTTAGATTTTAAAAGCATATTGTATCATCAGTCAATGTATATTCCAGCACCACTCCCCTTCAGGGGAGTAGCGGGACTTTATCTGGGCATACTGGGCATACACCGGGGCTTTAACCGCCGATGATTTCCCGCACTGCGGTGACATTACAGGTTCATTAACTGTTGCTAAAATGTGCTGCGACGTTCACCAACCAAATGGCCCTGCACTGCGGGACATTTTACCGGGACATTTACTGGATTTAACAGCATAATTATTTAAAGCCCCTCTATTTCTCGGAGGGGGTGGGGGCGATGCGGGGGGGGGGGGGGGTGTGTGGAGCGTGTATTTAGTACTATTTACACAGATATCATGGCATCATTTTCAGACATATTTTACCTTCGAATGCATGCATGTCCCTTTAAACTGTGACCTTGCGGAATGCATCATCACTATCGTAAGCTGGGTGTCATTTAAAAGTTACATATGCTTATTCGGCTTTGCGTAAATATACAAATACAAAATGCATGACCTAATGTATGTATGCAAGACCGTGAAAAGGGCACGCACACTCAGCCTTTTTCACGGCTTACATACCGGCTTTGTGCGATAGGAGAATGAACTAGCTAGGTTAAATTAACCGCCTCATTGCCTCCTTCATTTAATGCACATATTTCGACTGTATGGCAGATATTAGTAAATTCGGAAACAAACGGGGCGAGACGATATTATGTTAACAGTATATTTATGTCATTGTTGGTGTGAGTGTGTCACACATGTTCAGGAGAATGAACTGCCCAAATATTAAAGCAATCCTTCAAGTAATTTTGAAGATATGACATGATGGAGAAACTGGGACAAACTTTTCGACATAAAAAAATGGCTAAGTATGTCATCTGCATTTCAAAGGTCACAAAGGTCAAGGTCGTGTTACTGGTGGCGCGAGTGTGTCACATATGTCCAGGTAAAGCAAGTGACCAAGTATTGAAGGAATCATTAAAGTAATATTGAAGATATGACATGATGGAGAAACTGGGACCAAGTTTTCGACGCAAATGTACACGGACGGACGTACGGACGTACGGACGGAACCTCATAAGCAAAGCAATATGCCACCCTTGCTATCGCATAGGGGGAATAAAAACGTTTAACACATGTTTATGTCAAATGTCATAATATTCCTTTAAACCATTCAACACCACATACCTATATACTGTAGTTTGCAAACAGTGTAGATCCTGATGAGACGGTTCGTAACGAGCCGTCTCATCAGGATCTGCACTGTTTGTGACAACATTTCTATTTTTACCGCCAATATCTGACAACAAAATGCAAAATGTTTTAAATTTATAAAGAACATATCATAATGGAATAGTCTGAAATATAACATGCAAGATTCCATCTCAGTTACTTGATGTTGAAAGGGTTATATTGAATACAAGTGCAGGAGGCAACTACTAAACTAAGCGGAGCAATATACGCCCGATGGTAGCTTTGAATGACACATTGACATTTAACATATTCGTTTAACAAGAATTGTTTGTCAAACATATAAGCCCCCCACCCCGCCCTTCTCAAAAAGACACGCAGTGGTCCCACAATGTGCATAGTGACATCACAATCAAACGTTCGAGCATCCTAGCACCAACTGTTCTTGAGTTACTGAGCCGAACTCGTTGTATTGTCCAAGTTCACCCCGCGACCTTTACCTTTGACCTACTGACCTCAAATCAATAGGGGTCATCTGCTGGCAACTGTTTAATTGTCTAAGGTCACCGCGATTTTGACCTTTGACTGGTCGTTACTGACCTGCATACCAAGTTTGAGACCCTGAGTTAGAATCCCGCCACTGGTTGATTCGGCGTGTCCTTGGGCAAGACAAGACACATTCGTGATAACCTAGTCCTATCGAACGGGGACTTAAATAGTCGGTATCGACATGCAAGGTCTTCGAGCCAGTGCCGTCGTTAAATCAAAGCATTTACATTTACCTTGTCTGCACGCGTGGCACGACTTTCAAATAACCCGGCGAATATGCCTGCTCTATTCTGTTTTATTGTATCGCATTGTTATCCCAAATTCGAATATTCATGTGACATATTCGTCTGGACAATATTTTATTAATTTTTGTTCGAGTTTTTGTAACATGTGACACATTCGTTTGTAGTTTAAACATAGTTTATTGCATATAAATACAATAGGCTCGGGCTACAAGTTCTCTCAACATTAGTTACAGCCCTCACCTAAGTGTTACAAAGTACAATAATTCAACAGCAATGGCGATACATGAATACATGTATACAGGCATATAAACACGGATACAAACCAATTATCAAGCGATAAATATATGTTTACATAATGTATGGAATGAAAACGGACAGAAAGGTAGAGAAGAGGTGGATAGTGAGATATGAGATTTGGAGAAAGAATAAAAGTTGTTTTTGTCGCCAAGTACATACTACATGAGCAAATCCATCAATGTATTAGTGCTAGTTGCAATAAATTTCAGTGATCATTAATAACCGGTGGTTGTGGATGATATTGGCAAATCGAATGGAATACATCCGATATGGATTACGTTACATACATATATCAACGAAGTTACTCAAATCGTTTTGTAGTTTTAATATAATTTTGTACAGAATTGAAGATAATAATATTGTTTTCATTGTTTTGTTCAGGTATGCCGTTCAAAAGCATGTGCGCGTTCAGGTTATGAAATCGTTGCAGTGACTGGCGTAGAATGAGACGCTGTGCATGATATTTGTTGCATTCAAAGAAGTAATGTTCAGCGTCTTCTACAATTTCGCTACACTCGCAGTAGGGAGTTTCTCTGATATGGTTATTGCAAAGATCGGAATTGAGACTGCTACATTTATTACGAAGTCTTGCATGCATAACTGACGAAAACCTGTCTCCCACTAAGTAATATGGTGGTATTTCATATTGAGTGTATAATTGTTTGGCGCATGCTGTTTTAAAGTGTCTAAGACTATCTACATTTCTCATTGAAGGATCAGTTTCATTCCAGAGTTGTACCACAGATGGTATAAATTGATTGTTTGTATACTTCCAGTCGAGTATTCGGGACATTTATATCAAATTGGTTTCTAGGTTGTAACGAGATACTTTATTAACAGTGGGAGGAATCAGGTTGGAGATATAACTAGGTACTTGATTGTTGGTTGCTTTGTACATGATCGAAAGCTTTTGAATACTACGTCGAACAGATAAAAGTTGCCATCCAACTTCTTTCCTTAAATTATCAAGTGACACTGACCGTGTTAAACCGGTTACTATTCTCGCAGCTTCATTCTGAATTTTTTCCAATGAATCTTTTTCATATTCTGTACATCCATCCCAGACCGACGAAGCATATTCGAGTATAGGTCTCATATAAGATATATATATTTGGTTTAAAGACTGTCTGCTTATCTTAAATTTTAGGTTTCGCATTATTCCCAACACTCTCGCTGTCGAATTAATTATATTTTGTATATGTGTATGCCATTTCCCGTTATTGCTCAGCGTTACACCAAGATGTTTATGGTCGTCGACAAAGGTTATAGGCGTGTTTTGAAAGATTAGGTTTACAGGTCGATCGAGTAGTCTTAGGGTTAAAAGCATCGCTTCAGTCTTGTTAGGATTGAAACTGACCAACCATTGTTTAGCCCAGTCAGCAATAGTTAGTAGGTCATAATTTATTATGCCTTCTAGGTCATCAGTATTTGTTGTGGAAAATGATAGAGAACTGTCATCAGCAAATAATCGAACAATACTTAGTAGATGGTCAGTTATATCGTTGACATATATTAGAAATAGTAAAGGACCGAGCACCGAGCCTTGCGGTACGCCAGCAGTTATTAACTTGGTATCTGAGGTTGTATACCGTATTGATACAGACTGTTTCCTATCCGACAAGTAGTTTTCGATCCAGTGTAAGATACAACCATTTAATCCATTTTGCCGTAACTTAAATAGTAATCCCCTATGCCATACTCTATCGAAAGCCTTAGAAATATCACAAAATACTATACATGTAGATTGCCTTTCATCAAATGCCTGACATATTTGATGGTGAATGTCTATAAGTTTGTATACCGTAGAATGTCCTGGTATAAAACCAGATTGTCTATTGTAAATCAAATTCTGTGAGTGCAAGTGATTATATATATGTTTAAACATTATTCTCTCCATTACCTTACCTAGACAGCTTAATAACGATATAGGTCGATAATTTGAAGGCGTCTGCGGACACCCTTTTTTAAATAAGGGAATTACATTTGCCAATTTCCACGCCATCTGAAACTGACATTCATTTACAGATCTATTGAAGAGGATCGCTAGAGGTTTTGAGACAGATGTAATAGTTCCTTTTAGCATTCTATGACTAACTAAATCGTGTCCACAAGCTTTATTAGTTTGTAAAATCTTTATAATATCTCTGACCTCAGATTCGTTTATATTAATCATATCAAGAACTTGGTTAGTTTTTAATTCAAGCGGCGGTAAAGTAGAGTTGCTATCGTCAACCGTTGATATTGAAACGAAGAAGTTGTTTAGACAATTAGCTTTTTCAACATCAGAAAAACAGACAATTTCACTATTACCGTCAGTCGTTTTTTAATGGTGGAATAGTTCCACTTGATTTGCTATCTTTCACAAAATGTCGAACTAGCTTCCAGAAGTATCTTTTGTTATTTGAAAATGATTCTGTTAAATTAAACTCTAAGTCATTGTAAAATGCTTCTCTTGCATGTTTTTTCATATTATTAACTTTGTTCCGAGTTGTTTTGTATTTATTCCAGTCGTCCACCCTTCCAAATTGTATTGCTTTCTTACGTAATTTGTCTCTTAATTTGCTTATTTTACGAATATCGGAATCATACCATGGTTTATCATTAGGCCGTACTGTGACTTGACTGCATGGAATGCATCGCTTAGCTAGCTCAATGAATTTAGATGTAAATATATTAGATGCATCATCTACACTGCCATTATTTAAATTTGTCCAATCAGTGTTAAGCATGAGTTCGTTAAATTTAACAAAGTCTGCTCTTTTATAGTTCCATACAGTTCGTTTGTATGAAGTATTGTGTGAACTATCAGCAGGTATAATGACACATGTAGCCTTATGATCGCTTATGTCTGGCAAAACAGCCAACACATCGCTTTTGAGAATGTTCTGTTCTTGGTTAACAATAATTGGATCTAACAAGGTTGAAGCAGTGGCTGTTTCACGCGTTGCGGATGTAATTATGTTTTTCAATGAATTCATAATCATAACATCTTTTAATTTGTGGTTATGTACATTTAATTGATCTTCATTTAGATCGCCAACAATAATGATATTATTTGTTATATCACATACCAATTCTATATTGCGATTGAACAGTTCCCAAAATTCTATATTGGATGACGGGGGGCGGTAAATCGTGCCAATCAAAAATGTCTTGCGGCTTGTTTTAACCTGAATCCAGACAGTTTCATCCCAAAATATTTCTAGATTCTGCATTCTATTTGCTAACAAATGGTCTGCAACATATACTAATATTCCCCCAGAATGTGGCGACTTGTCCTTTCGGAATGGTAGGCTATACCCATTAAGTTGTAAACTGCTGGTTTGTGTTGCAAGGGGTAGTGATGCCAAACGTAAACGTCACACATTTGTGTGATGTATTCGTACGTATTCTTCACCATGTGTGATATATTCGCACGTGTGATATATTCGTTTCTGTGACATATAAGGTTCAACAAAGGTCAATTAGTTTTGTATTGGTGTTTAACGGCCTATTAAATAGGATTACGAATAATCGTAATATTCACATAAGGGGTATAACCAGATTCAGCTGTCACATACAAAATGCCAAAGACGTATGTGAGGGCCAAACCAGGTCTCCATTCGGAATTCCGGCAAGGAAGAACACCGATCGTTAAATTACCCATCGCATGTTCCCACCTGCCACACACAACACGACATGAAGGTCAATGTCACAATGTTCACGGTCACCGAATGGACACTGAGTGGATAGCTATCAATGTGGGGAAGCTATTAATGACGTATGGTAAGGATCCGACTAACGGATCAGGAGGCATTCAACATTTGGACGTATGTAAACAAAATATTGACACAAAGATTAAGGTCACCAAGGTTAAAGTCAATGTCATCCGAATGACAGTGGGTGGATAGCCTAACGGATCAAGAGATATGCGAAATTTCGAGTATGTCCAAAATGTACGTCCCACAAAGGTTAAGGTCACCAAGGTGATGGTCAAGGTACTCGAATGCGACTGGATGGGTAGCTATCAATGTCCGAAAGCTATTGGTGAAGTTTGATAATGATCCGACTAACGGATCAAGAGATATGGGAAATTTGGCTACGTCCACAATTTAATTCCCAAATTGTTAACAACTACGACTCAGACGACGAGGCTGGAATTGGACCGCTGTGTCTCAATTTCCACTATCGTGGGCGAGACAAAAATGTAGTTTTTCACAAAACCAATGCAATCGCCGAGCATGTCTCATCCACAGGTGGAAGACTCGGACCTATGACATCAAACAAAATGCCTATTAAAAAAAATCCCATTACCCCACCCACTTGGTCTCGTACAGTACCTTATGCTGTATATAAAGGTGAGTATAAATAGGGCTTTTATAGAAAGAGCCCTCTCTCTTCCGGCTCGCACAAACACAATAAACATCGATTAAATAAATGTATGACTTCTGTCTCTGGCAATCGATAAAGGTCAAACTAAAGTCGTGCACCATGACCATATGCATTAGAAACTCCAACCATACAATGTTCGTCCAATTCTGATCGTACACCGATCTAAAAAAACACTTTTTTCTAATTTCATTGGCTTTCATTCATGATTCGCGTACTATCAGATTATGTCTTCCGGAAACCCTGAAAAGGGAAAGTCCTCGCGTCTATTTTTAGGTTTAGCCAATCAGAGATGTTCTTACATAGACGCTTCGGTGCTTGTATTATGGAAGATGGTGCATTGACCCAGTTCCAGATAATGAACGAAATTATAGAAAAAAGTGTTTTTTAGATCGGCGAACGATCACAATTGGACGAACTTTGTATGGTTGGAGTCTCTAATCTATGGTCATGGTGCACGACTTTAGTTTGAGCTGGCGATCAGCTATCGGCCAAATATGACCGATAATCCAGCCGGACGGCCTCCGATTCTGTGTGAGATTCTTTCGTACGCGCAAATTTGGCGTTGGATGGGGTATACAAAATGCGAATAACTGAACAAATGCTGGAAACAGCGATTTGAAGTGAGTATATTCACACACCTAATACCTTTATCGATTGCCAGAGACAGAAGTCATACATTTAATCGATGTTTATTGTGTTTGTGCGAGCCAGAAAAGAGAGGGCTCTTTCTATAAAAGCCCTATTTATACTCACCTTTATATACAGCATAAGGTACTGTACGAGACCAAGTGGGTGGGGTAATGGGAATGTTTTAATAGGCATTTGTTTTGGTGTCATAGGTCCGAGTCTTCCACCTGTGGTCTCATCCACGAAACTATAAGTCAATGTCGCCAGAAAGACAAGGTCGTTATATATGCAGTTATCAATGAGAGGAATCTGAAGTTTGCGTGTGTGAAATATAAAGCAGACCAGTGCAAGGAAACAGCAATTATAAGATAATATTTACCCGAGCGGTAAGGTTTCGAATGCACAAAGTGTGTTTGTTTGTTTATTGGTGTTTAACGGCCTATCATCAGCTAGGGTCATGTAAGGCCCGACAAACGGGTTCAATCCCGTTTTAACCTGCTGCATGCTGGGGTCCCAATATCAGAACGTAATATTCACATCGAGAAAATATATATTCAGCCCTGAAATTAGAATAACCTGACCTGGTGCCAGGCCCATACCACACCAAAGTCACATGGCCCCTTCCCCTCCAATAGGATTACGAATAATCGTAATACTCACATAAGGGCTATAACCAGATTCAACTGTCAAATACAAAATGCCAAAGACGTATGTGAGGGCCAAACACCACATATCGAATATCTGCGACAGAGTGCCTTTAATATTTAATCGTGGAGAATAGTTGAACGTCCAATATACTCGGTGTGCGACGAATAACTCATGAAACAAATAATTGATGTTACAGCTCGGTGCAAACATCAATGCATTTAAATTAATACTTTGATATTTAAATTACCTTTTTGTGCAATAATTTGTAATTTATCGACGAACGCACTTAAAACAAGACTAATATTTTGATACAATAGCGGTACAAAGAACTCGTGTCACAATATATTTATTGTAGCGGGAATATATTTACATACACCAGATGAAAGTGTAAAAGCACGCCCATCATTTTTACAGTTGGAACTTTGGCTAACTGGTTATTAGAAGTTCAAACACATTCTATCGTGCAGTATATACATGGGAAATCCGCGCCATCTTGGACGTTGCACTCGTGACGCTGGCGGACAAAAAGGGCCCTACGGTGTTCTGAACAAATTTAAATCTTAACCGCACTGTTAAAATGAGGGTGTGAATGGAGAAATGGGGCTTATGGATGTTGCCACCAGTGTAGATCCAGATCAGATCTGATCAGGATCTGCACTGTTCGCTATTCCATAAAAAAAACATCTGTCATGCTTCTAACAAGCACTATCTATAGATACACATCAGGCTACTGGGTTGCAGGGGCGGATCCAAGATTTCAGGTTAGGGGGGCGGGGCTTCTTAATTAAAATAGTTTACTATATTTTCGAACTAGCACCGTTTGCTCGTCGACCAAGCGGAGCTGTGGAGACTGTTGTGTGGGTCCGGAATATTTTTGATATCTACACCCCATTTTGCTACGTTATGGCGCATTTTAGAGCAAAAATAGCTTTACTCGCCAAATTTGGTGGCGCGCCGGGTTTTCCCCTACGTGAATGCGCCTTTGGATTGTGCTATTTAATCAGGGTCACAAATCCCATAAGAATCATTTCCCCAGTCACAGCCATACTGTATAGTAATCTGCAAGTGTCTTACAGTTTTATTGCATGAATTATGTTTTCGCGGTGTTTTAAAGATCTTAATACAGTAGTGTAACAAATATGCAAATGTACGGAGCCCCCACAGGGACGTATAATTATTTCTTTTTTTATTAATTCGTTCCCACGAAATAACAATTCGTTCCCTCAATTTAACAATTCGTTCCCACGAATTAACAGTTCGTTCCCATGAATTAATAATTCGTTCCCTCAATTTAACAATTCGTTCCCACGGGAACGAATTGTTAATTCGTGGGAACGAATTGTTAATTCGAGGAACGAATTGTTAAATTGAGGGAAAGAATTGTCATTTCGTGGGAACGAATTGTTAATTCGAGGGAACGAATTGTTATATCGTGGGAACGACTTGTTAATTCAAGGGAACGAATTGTTAAATTGAGGGAAAGAATTGTCATTTCGTGGGAAAGAATTGTTAATTCGAGGGAACGAATTGTTATCTCGTGGGAACGAATTGTTAAAATCGAGGGAACGAATTGTTAAATTGAGGGAAAGAATTGTCATTTCGTGGGAACGAATTGTTAATTCGAGGGAACGAATTGTTATATCGTGGGAACGAATTGTTAAAATCGAGGAACGAATTGTTAAATTGAGGGAAAGAATTGTTATTTCGTGGGAACGAATTAATTAAAAAAATCCATGTCCCCTGCGGATCTCCGTACAAATATGATGCTACAGAAAACAAACATGCTATTTGATTAGCACAACATCATCGATTGATGGAGGTGCTTATGTAATATGGGGCTTATGTGAGGTGTGAAAAGTGTAGATCCTCATCAAATAGCACACTCATGTAGCCTGATAACGATCTACAAGTATATTGCTTGTTACAAGCATTGCGGGTGTATCCCCCGGATGAAAGCCACGGATTTGACACAAAACCCCGTCCGCGCCGCCGCAGACACTTCTTGTCCCGAGCATAACTCGAATGCCCTTGGAATATTTTCATGAAACTTCACACATGCACAGACCAAGACCAAAGGTGTGTCGCGCGCAATAATGATAACTCTTGCCTGACTAATTTTTCGAGTTCTGATTCTGTTGCTTGCTTTTTACGAACTGATTACTTATCTGAGCGTAACTCGAATACCCTTTGGAATATTTTCATGGGGGTGGGGGGGGGGGGGGGGCACTAATTTATTATCCGAAGAATAACTTGAATACCCCCTTTGGAATCTGTTCATGAAAATTCACACATGCATAAACCACAACCAAAGGGTGTGTCGCGCGTAAGAATGACAATTCAATTATGTCGGAGCATAACTCAATACACTTTAGAATATGTTCATGAAACTTCACACATTCATAGAACACTACACACGAGTGTGTCGCACACAAGATTGACAACTCTTGCGTCACCAATTTTCGAGTTATCCCTGTGTTTTTTTTAAAACACTTTTGAATATTTTCAGGACACTTCCTATCAGCATAGACCACGACCCAAAGGTGTGTCGCGCAAGAATGATAACTTGCATCCGACAGTAAATTTCGAGTGTTTGTTTATTGGTGTTTAACGGCCTATCAACAGCTAAGGCCATGATGGCTGGGGTAACGAGTTCGATCCCTTTATGTAACCTGCTGCATTGGGTGGGGGGGGGGGTCCCAAACTCAGAACGGAATATTTACATTCAGCCCTGAAATTAGAATAACCCGACCTGGTGACAGGTCCATACCACACCAGTTACATGGCGCCTTCCCCTAAAAGTAATAGGATTATGAATAATCATATTACTCATACATGGGTATAACCAGATTACACACTCACATACAAGAATGCCAAAGACGTACGTACCTGAGGGCCAAACCAGGTCTCCATTCCGGATTCCAGTAAGGATGAATCCCAATCGTTAAATTACCCATAGCATGCTCCCAAATGCCACCCACTAAATTTCGAGTGAGTTCCCTTCCTATTTTGTGCACTGATTTCATGGTCCGGAGCACAACTCAAATACACTTCAGACTATTTTCAGGAAACTTCACACATGCAGACCACTACACAAAGGTGTCTCGCTCAAGAATGGCAACTCTTGCCTCACTAGCGTTCAAATTATCTCCTTTTGTTTCTTAACGCACTCATTTTATCTCCGAAGCATAACTCGAATACCCTTTGCAATATTGTAATAAAACTTCACACATGCATAGACAACGACTCAACGGTGTGTCATGTGCAATAATGACATCTCTCACCTTACTAACATATTACTTTTCCACTCTAGTATGCTGTTCACTGCGTGTAGGCGGGTAGATGATACACATCAGCTTGCGGACAAGCGTCAATTTCTAGTTCAATTTACTTTTATAAGAGTGTCGCCAGTCACAAAATACGTCCGTCAAGGCTTGACCGACAGAATTTGTTGGAGGAGTTAAACTCGATGACACAAAACTCTATACCCTATACACACGGTCGGTATAGTTTGTTTGTTTGTTTATTGGTGTTTAACGGTCTATCAACAGCTAAGGTCATGTAAGGCCGGGCAAACGGGTTCGATCCCGTTTTAACCTGCTGCATTGGGGGGGGGGGGGGATTCCAAAATCGGAACTGAATATTTACATCGAGATACAATATATTCAGCCCTGAAATTAGAATAACCTGACCTGGTGGCAGGTCCATACCACACCAAAGTCACTTGGCCCCTTCCCCTAAAATAGGATTACGAACAATCGTAATACTCACATAAGGGGTATAACCAGATTCAACTGTCACATACAAAATGCCAAAGACGTATGTGAGGGTCAAACCAGGTCTCCAGTCGGGATTCCGGTAAGGATGAACCCCGATCGTTAAATTACCGATCGCGTGCTCCCACCTGCCACCCACCGGTCGGTATAGTACGCCACGAATACCTGCTATGTGGATGGGGTGCACTTGATCGGGTAAGAAATATCCTCCACTTCAGACCATACTTAATATCTCGGCAAATAATGAAGCGATTTAGATGCGATAAAGCGCAGATACCGCGGAAAATTGCATAGCAACACCTACCGATGTTCCTATCCTCGACATCGTAGATTTGGTCGTTTACTAGTTATTTCGATAAAACCTACATATTGCTTGAAATAAGATAAGATGGGGTGTACTAGGGTTTACAATTAGGGATATCCGGACAGATTGTCGAATGTGCAGTATTATTCCATGTCAACAATAATCTATCAGGACTGCGAGTGTTCATGTGTCTCTTTTGGTGGCTATAAACTGCATTTTCTACAGATTTCGGGGCATATTTTGGATCCGAGTGCACCCCATATGCAGCCTATGCTTAATAAATGTAAAACCATCAATTGAAATTTACAGACTATTCTAAATCTGCACTTATGAACATTTTAGTTGTACAAAGATTAGTGAAACGACCCCCAGATTGCGGGAATGTGTGATCTGGGGCCCGTTTCACTAAACTTCGTAGGACTAAAATGTTCGTAAGTTCAAATTTATGATCGTCTGGAAATTTCAATTGATGGATTTACATTTATTGAGCATGCAGCCTATGCAATCAATGTAAATCCAATAATTGTTTGCAAGAAAACATTGTTGAAAAAATTTACAGGCTATTATAATTTTTCACTTATGAACATTTTAGTCATACGAGGTTTCGTGAAACGGGCCCCTGGATCTAGACTCATTTCTCCGGTCACAGCCACATCAAAGTTTGACGCCTCGTTCCAATCCTGCCATATCAGTCTGATGTGGAGAATGCTACATTTCTCGGCCTCTGTTGCTTTCCATTGGTCCAGGAGAGATAACTCTTGTTAGAACAGGATTTCTTAATTGTCTTGTTACCTCCCATCTGGGATACAACAAGCGACATGGATACACTATACAACACTACCGCCTGCGCTAATCTAGCCAATAATTGCTTTATTTCAAAATAATTTAATCTTGTGTTTTAGCTCAAGCAGTTTGATTGGCTGAGCCTGAGCTGTGCTTGATTGCGAGTTGGCATTGCCAATAGATGTTCAGAAACGTTGATACTCTGGGCAAGATTAAAGCAGGTGGCTGTGTATCTACTGAATCAAACTCAGGGTGTGGGATCATGTGGTTGCCGAACGGTGTCGCTTTAATTATGTATTAACCCTTTCAATTCTCAGTAACTGGAATAGATTTTGATATGTTAATTTTTGCAACCAATCCAATTGTTCCAAAATGATTTTCAGACTAGTCCATTTATGAAAAGGGGGAGGGGGGTTTCTTCTCAAAAATATGAAAATTACTTGCAAAAAGTGCAGATCCTGATGAGACAGCTTGTTACGAGCCGGCTCATCTGGATCTACACTGTTTGCCGATACCACTATACAGGTATGTGGTGTTGAAAGGGTTAAATATGGACAGCGTCGTACGAAAACTAGGTTTAATGACATGAAAAGCGACAAATGACATCCGGGAAACATGGATTCAAGCTGTGTAGCCATGGTAATGTTGCAGCAAATTTCACATTTTGTAGTCATATTTACGTTTAAAGGTACATGCCCACTCAGTAGGCACACAATGTTCTTTATATCAGACACCATCTGGGACATTTTCTGGCAAAAATAAACTTTCATTCACCATTGATTGGCATAATCATACATTTTATATCAGACGTAAATGTCAACACTGATATCAGGGGCGATAACCGTGTTTCATTAAAATACTAACGGACATTACTATTTATTCTGTTTTTATTTTTTGATGTGCAATTATCATACTTTATAATCTGTCGAAAATATTATTTTTTCAGGTGACGCATTTAATTAGTATAAATAATTAAAAAGTACTATGCCTCATTTGCATATTAAAATAGCCTGATATATTCTTTCCAAAATATAATTTGTTTAGATGACGCATTTAATTAGTATAAATAATTAAAAAATATCATGCCTCATTTGCATATGAAAATAGCCTGATAACACCGCGTGTCACTATCAGTAAAATAAATATTACTAAATGATTATATCTGTATAGCGGGCACTTGTAATTTTTATAACTGGTGGAATAGCGACACAATTATACACTTATTTAATTCCTATAAAGAACATTTTGTGCCTACTGAATGGGCATGTACCTTTAATGTGTCACGATTCTCCCATGACCATGGTGTGAATTAATTGTATATTTGATAACAAACACTTGCCAGTTGGAAGATGTGTATACACATATCTTTATTTTGTTGCAAACTGGGTCATCAGAATACATATTCTTATGGCCCAGTTTCCAACAAAATACAGAGATGCATAAAGATCTTTATGTAGTTAGTCTCTTATGACGTTCAGTGGCGTTACGTTCAGTGGCGTAACTTGCATGAAGATTATGTGTGAGCACAATCATATGATCGTGCCACAAAGTCGGGGAAGGGCGGTCCTGCGACGATATTTATGGAACGCCAAATCTACATCAAATCAAGCCAAATAATTAATGTTAGCTCTAAATAATTAGAGCTAGCATTAAATATTTAGAGAGCTCTTCATACTATTTGGAGCTAGCTGTAAATATTTAATGCTAACTCTTAAGCTAGCATTAAATATTTGAGTTTATGTACATTTGGCATTCCTGGAACGCCAAATCTACATAAACTTGATTAATTATTGCTAGCTCTAAATAATTATAGCTATCATTAATTATTTAGAGCTAGCATTAATTATTTGAGTTTTTGTAGATTTGGCGTTCCATAAATATTTACCGTTTTCAGCATATAATTGTGCGACAAGTAAGGCTCAGATTTAGAGAGCTCTTCATACTATTTGGAGCTAGCTGTAAATATTTATTGCTAACTCTAAGCTAGCATTAAATATTTGAGTTTATGTACATTTGGCATTCCTGGAACGCCAAATCTACATAAACTTGATTAATTATTGCTAGCTCTAAATAATTAGAGCTATCAGTAATTATTTAGAGCTAGCATTAATTATTCGAGTTTTTGTAGATTTGGCGTTCCATAAATATTTACCGTTTTCAGCATATAATTGTGCGACAAGTCAGGCCCGTAGCCAGAGGGGGGTCGGAGCGGTCGGATGACCCCCCGACCCAGCCTCGAGGTCCACTTTTTTAGCCTTGAGGTCCACTTTTTTAGACCCCCCTAGATACCTCAGGCCCCTTGGGCCTTCGAAACGACCCCCCCTTCAAACAGGTCTGGCTACGGGCCTGCAAGTTGTAAGTATGTTGGAGAAGGGGGAGAGGCGTCCTGGGACAATATTGAATTGTGTTTTCAGCAGATTTCATTTACACAAATATTCCTGTAAATAGTATCAGGTTGCATAGGGTCGAGATCACGCAATTTTGTGGCTAAAACAATTACAAGGTGCATGATCACGTGGTTACAACAACAACAACAATGGTTGAAAGTGTTGAAAGCGTGCCAACTCCAAAGTATTATTTGATATTTCCCTTACTAGGCAACATATTTTGATGAAATATGGTGCAGCAAACAGGTCTTCATGAGCTGCATTTGGTCCCGGGAGTTCGGCACATACTTGTGTCGTTTTTGCGAAGAATCGATTTCCGTGTCGGTAGACACGGAAATCGATTCTTCGCAAAAACGACAGATGTTTGGGCCAAAGTACCGAGACCACCAAATGCAGCTTCACAAGATGTGTTTGATGCGCCATATTTCATAAAAATCTGTTGCCTAGTAAGGGAAATATCAAATAATACTTACTTTGGAGTGGGCGCGCTTTCAACACTTTCAACCATTGTTGTTGTTGTTGTAAAATAATACGTACATTGACTCGGAGGGCTTCTGGAAGTTTCAGTTTGTTATTGTTCTTGTAACCACGTGATCATACACCTTGAATTAGTGGCACAGTAGAATTACCTCCCATGTTGTATTATCATATGTGGCTGTGACTGGCGAAATGGGGCTCATATAATTAGTGACCAGCGTAGCTCGTGATCAAATAGTGCATGTAGCCAGATAACAATCTATATTCCTTGTTAGAAGCAAGACGAGTGTTGCATTGATGGAATGGCGAACACTGCAGATCCTGATCAGACTGTGCGGATGCACAGGCTAATCTGGATCTACACTGGTCGCAAAACCTATCAGCCCCATTTCTCCAGCCACAGCCACATACTGTAAATAATCTCAGCCAATTGGGATGCTTCAACGATCTAGATCATCAGCTATTAAAAATAAAACAAGATACCAAAAAAGTATACCAACGATATAATATACCAACAATATATATTCAACCCTGAAATTAAATAACCTGACCTGGTGCCAGTTCCTCTACTGTTCGACCTTTGACCTCAAAGTGTGACCTTAACCTTTCAGCTACCATCTCATCATGGTAAATACTTGTGTCCAGTTATTTCGAAATTCATACATCCGTAACAAAATTACAGCCCCGACAATAATTTCAGAGGGCCTGGGGCCCGTTTCACTAAACTTCCTACGACTAAAATATTCGTAAGTGCAAAATTATGATAGTCTGTAAATTTCACATTAACACTGTTTTCTTGTAAATAATTGTTGGATTTACATTTATTGAGCATAGGCTGCATATGCAGCCTATGCTCAATAAATGTAAATCCATCAATTCAAATTTGCAGACGATTCTAAATTTGCGCTTACGAACATTTTAGTCGTAAGAAGTTTAGTGAAACGGCCCCCAGATATAAACAAAAGATCAACTGGGTGATTGAATTGGGCTTTACGTCCATTGAACAACAAAGCATCAGTTTCTCATATATTTCTTCACTTTGAATCATTAACCGATTACAGTATGTTTTGTTGCAATAATATTATTATTAATTATGCCTTCAAGGAAAAAGAACAAAGGATGAATAAGTTTAAACTGCTCTCGTTCTCCAATTGTATCCAACAGTTAGCGTTTATCACTGCGTTGTGGAACACCAAACATTAACCCTTAGAATGCGGGAAACAAAAATTGTCGTCTGCCGTTGTATTATATTTTGTCTTCTCTTTCAATAAAAAACACAATTCGACAGCACTTTAGAATCATTTCCATTGGAAATGATTCTAAAGTGCTGTCAAACCATGTTGTTGATGAGTAAAATGGAAAATAAACAGCAGACGAGAAAATTTAATTCAGCATTATCAGGGATTCCGCTGGGGAAAATAAAAAAATCGCCACAAAAGTGGCGATCGCCTCTTTCCCAGCGGAATCCCTGTATTATAAGCTTAAAGTGAATTGCTAGAAACAAAAGTATGTTCAAAAACTTTCTTCAACACAAATATAAAGTCTCTGCTGTCAAGCGGCATGTCTAAAAGGGCTTATCAAATACTTTTGGTTGCCACTTCTCCGGTATGGGGTCCTCCAAGCCTTTCTCGATCCTTCTCTTCTGTCGCGCCAACATTCGTTTCTCTCGTTCAAACTCTTTCGTTCGTAACACCAAACTGCAACAGACCGTTCATCAGTCATATCAGGCCACTGAGTATGTGACCTTGACGATAAGGCATTTGGGTTCGTGGGGGCGGAGTTCAAAATTTAGCGCAGAATGACAGAGGCCCAATACAGGCATCAATGTGTGAAATATCGAGCAGTTCTGTGAAAGGAAACAGAAATAGAATATATTTACAGCACGATACAGCTTTGAAAGGAAAGAAAAATTATTACAAGACATTTAGCCGAGTTAATTCTTTTTTTTTATTAATTTGTGGGAACGAAATAACAATTTGTTACCTCAATTTAACAATTCGTTCCCACGAAATAACAATTCGTTCCCATGGGAACGAATTGTTAATTCGAGGTAACAATGGAACGAATTGTTATTTCGTGGGAACGAATTGTTCAAATGGGGGCCAGAGGATCTTGTATTTGTCACAGCATGATGGAGGACCATCAGAAGTAGACGAGCACGTGTGTAATATCAAGTAATATCAAGTGGATATGTGAAAGGAAACGGAAATTATAAGAAATTTACCCAAGCATCAAGGTTTTGAACACACCGAGTATTAGCAGGGCTTAGCAGGGGCCCCGAAGATCTTGTATTTGTCAAAGTATGAGAGAAATACATGTGTCAAATATGAACAAGTTACATGAAATGAAACAGAACTTACAAGTAAATTACCCGAGCGTTGAGGTTTTGAATGCATTGGGTATGTGACCTTGGGTTTAACGAGGATCGTGGATTTGCCACAACATGATAGAGGACCATCAGAAATGAGTGTATGTATGAAATATGAAGCAGTTACATGAAAGGAAACAGAAATTAGAAGAGATTTACCCGAGCGTTAAGGTTTTGAACACACAAAGTAAATGTAAGTAACTAAGTAAGTAACTAAGTAATTAAAGATTTTACAGTCAATAAACATTGTGATAAATGAGTTGTCATTTGAGAGACACAGTGCCTTTAAATTGATACCCGAAATAAATTACTTACTCTTCAAATTCACAAGTTTTATACTCGTGATGAGCATGTGCACATTTTCGCTTCATTCCAAAGCCAACGTTCATTCGCTTGCATTTTTCGTAATCCACATAGTGATGAGCGCAGTAGTCACGGCGATTGGCTGGTATGGCATAGTCCTCCATCTGCTCAAGGCTCAACTTGGAAACTGAAACAACATAGTAACTTACATCACAGGTGGAGGACTCAGACCTGTGACACACAAAAACAACATAGTAACTTACATCACAGTGGAGGACTCACACCTGTGACACACAAAAACAACATAGTAAACTTACATTCACGTGGAGGTCCACCTGTGACACAAAAAACAAAAAAAACATAGTAACTTACATACACAGGTGGAGGACTCACACCTGTGACACACAAAAACAACATAGTAACTTACATCACAGTGGAGGACTCACACCTGTGACACACAAAAACAACATAGTAACTTACATCACAGTGGAGGACTCACACCTGTGACACACAAAAACAACATAGTAACTTACATCACAGTGGAGGAATTCACCACCTTGTGGACACACAAAAAACACATAGTTACAATCCACAAGTGGAGGACTCACACTGTGACACAAAAACAAAAACACTAGTAACGTTACATCACAGTGGAGGATCACACCGGTTGGTACAACAAAAACAACATTAGTAACTTAATCACAAGTGGAGGACCTCACCTGTGACACACAAAAACAACATAGTAACTTACATCACAGTGGAGGACTCACACCTGTGAACACAAAAACAAAAACAACATAGTAACTTACATCACAGGTGGAGGACTCACACCTGTGACACACAAAAACAACATAGTAACTTACATCACAGGTGGAGGACTCAGACCTGTGACACCAAAAACAAAAAACAAATAGTAACTTACATCACGGTGGGAGGATCGACCTGTGACACACAAAAAACAACATAGTAACTTACATCACAGTGGAGGACTCACAACCTGTGGACACACAAAAACACATTGGTACTTTAAAAACAATCACAGTGGAGGAATCAGAACTGTTGACACCACAGTAATTACATCACGTGGAGGACTCACACCTGTGACAAACAAAAACAACATTAGTTACTTAAAAAACTCACGTGGAGGGATACACCTGTGAACACAAAAACTAACATAGTAACTTACATCACGGTGGAGGACTCAGACCTGTGACACACAAAAACAACATAGTAACTTACATCAAGTGGAGGACTCACACCTGTGGACACACAAAAAACAACATAGGTAAACTTACATCCACAGGGAGGACTCACCATGTGACACACAAAAAACAACATAGTACTTACATCACGGTGGAGGACTCACACCTGTGACACACCAAAAAACAACAATTGTAACTTACATCACAGTGGAGGACTCACACCTGTGACACACAAAAAAACAAAAACAAATAGTAACTTACATCAAGTTGGACGGATCACACCTGTGGACAAAAAACACAAAAACAACATAGTAAATTTACCATCCCACGTGGAGACTCACACCTGTGACACACAAATAACAACATAGTAACTTACACACAGTGGAGAAACTTCACACTGGGGTGAAAAACAACACACTACATCAGGTGAGACTCAGGACCTGTGACAAAAACAAACAACACACATAGTAACTTACATCACAGGACTCACACCTGTGACACACAAAAAAAACTTACATCACAGGGGAGACCTCAGGACATGTGACACACAACAACATAGTACTCTTAACATTCACACGTGGAGGACTCACACCTGTGACACACAAAAAACAACATAGTTATACATCACAGGTGAGACTCACACCTGTGCAACACACAACATAGTAACTTTACATCACAGTAGGACTACACCTGTGAAAAACAACAACAAAAACACAGGACTCAGACTGTGACACACAAAAACAACATAATACATCATCACTGTGAGACCACTGTGACACACAAACAACATAGTAACTTACATCACAGTGGAGACTCAGACCTGTACACACAAAAACAACATAGTACTACATCAACAGTGGGAGGACCTAAAAACAACTGTGGACACTCAAAAACAACATAGTAACTAACATCACGGAGGACTCACACCTTACAAAAACAACAAAAACACATAGTACTACATCAACAGCTGAGGACACACCTGACCACACAAAAACAACATAACTACATCACAGTGGAGGACTCAAAAACACTGACCACACATCATAGTACTACATCACAGTGAGACTCAGACCTGACAAAAAACAACACACATATAACTTACTCACAGTGAGGACTCACACCTGTGAACAAACACACACATAGTAACAATTACATCACAGTGGAGGACTCACACCTGTGACACACAAAAACAACATAGTAACTTACATCACAGGTGGAGGACTCAGACCTGTGACACACACAAACAACATAGTAACTTACATCACAGTGGAGGACTCACACCTGTGACACACAAAAACAACATAGTAACTTACATCACAGGTGGAGGACTCACACCTGTGACACACAAAAACAACATAGTAACTTACATCACAGGTGGAGGACTCAGACCTGTGACACACAAAAACAACATAGTAACTTACATCACAGTGGAGGACTCACACCTGTGACACACAAAAACAACATAGTACTTTATCAGGTGGAGGACTAGACCTGTGACACAACAAAAAAACATAGGTAAAACTTACACACAGGTGGAGGATCACACCTGTGACACACAAAAACAACATAGTAACTTAACTCACAGTGGAGGACTCACACCTGTGGACACAAAAACAACTAGTAACTTACTCACAGGTGGAGGACTCACACCTGTGACCACACAACATAGTAAACTTACATCACAGTGGAGGACTCACACCCTGTGACACACAAAAACACATGTAACTTACATCACAGGTGGAGGACTCAGACCTGTGACACAAAAACAACATAGTAACTTACATCACAGTGGAGGACTCACACCTGTGACACACAAAAACAACATAGTAACTTACATCACAGTGGAGGACTCACACCTGTGACACACAAAACAACAGTAGCTAACTTCACACAGTGGAGGACTCACACCTGTGACACACAAAAACAACATAGTAACTTACATCACAGTGGAGGACTCAGACCTGTGACACACAAAAACAACATAGTAATTACATCACAGTGGAGACTCACACCTGTGCACACAAAAACAACATAGTAACTTACATCACAGTGGAGGACTCACACCTGTGACACACAAAAACAACATAGTAACTTACATCACAGTGGAGGACTCAGACCTGTGACACACAAAAACAACATAGTAACTTACATCACAGTGGAGGACTCACACCTGTGACACACAAAAACAACATAGTAACTTACATCACAGGTGGAGGACTCAGACCTGTGACACACAAAAACTATTCCACCTGTGACTTACATCAGGGGCCCGTTTCACTAAACTTTGTACGACTAAAATGTTCGTAAGTGCAACGTCTGGAAGTTTCAATTGATGAATTTACATTTATTTAGCATAGGCTGCATATGCAGCATGGTATTGTATTATCAGGTAACGTCTTATGCAACAGGGGGCCGTTTCACTAAACTTCGTACAACTAAAATGTTTGTAAGTGCAAATTTAGGATCGTCTGGAAATTTAAATTGAAGGCTTTACATTTATTTAAAATATTGTTAATGTGAAATTTACAGACTATCATAATTTTACACTAAACAAAGTTTAGTGAAACGGGCCCCAGAGCTCCAAAGTTGGAGTACAAACTACGCATGGACTTTCAAAATGATGAATAACAAGTGTGCAGAGGGTCACAGTATATGCCCGTCGAGGCACAGCCATTAACCCTTACAATGCTGAATTAGTTTGTGTCGGTTGCTGAATATTTTTTATTTTTCCATTTTTTTCATCAAAAACACAGGGGGCCGTATGAGTGGGCTATAACAGGTAACAGGTAGCCAAAACCTTTAGCATGTTTAATGCAAATGTTTTAAGTCATTTGACCTTGACCTTTTGAATACAGGGGCTGCATGGGTGGGCTGTAGATTGAAAGTATGGATGATGACAAATAAGTATATGAAGTTTCAAGTCAATTGCAGATACAACATGAACATACATGTATTATCACATCTTTGACACATTTCCGGGTGTTGTTTCTGTATTAACACAGCTCGTGTGCAAGGTATGTGCAAACGGATGTGATAAATAAGTTAGATCACGGTTCGTCCGCATGTACAAGGAGATAATCGGCGAGGCGAGCCGATTATCTCCTTGTACATGCGGACGAACCGTGATCTAACTTATACTGAGAGTCCACTTGTTGTTTGTTATCGACAGATGGGTGTAGGAAGTTTCGGACCATGGCTGTTGCAGACCACCTCGTGACATTCCAGACTACATTCTTTCAAGTTTCGGACAATATATCTTTTCTGGATGTTTTGGACCTTTTTTTAAAAAAAGAGGGCCATTGTGGCCCTATATCGCTCACCTGGTTATTTGAGATATGCAAATAAATCTGAGAGCTTTATACGTTCATTATTCCTACAAAGTTTTGTCGCAACCAGTCTGGTGATTATAATGGGAAGACATTGTTTAAAGATTTTGTCCAACTTCATAAGGCGGCCATCATGGACTATCAGACAATCTGCAATTTAAAAATTCTGTAAATGTTTCACCGAAAGACAATAACTATGAAGTTTGGCCAGCATCGGCCAAGCGGTTAGTAAGAAAAGGCTGTTTGAAAGATACAGGTTTGACCTATGGACGGACATCTTTGATGACCTAATCATGCAATTTCGACGAAAAATGGTCCAGAGAGATCATCTCCTCAATACCTTCTATTTGATATATGACATGACCATATTCGGTCACGTGTGAATTTTGACCTCTATTTGACCCCACTCAATTTTTACCCGAGGCCACCATTTTAACATACAATGTCCGCAGCTAGAGCCAGGACCAGAATTTGTAAACAATGAATGGCCGACCGACAGATCATCGGCGATGATTTTGTAGGTTTTGAACGAACAAATCTAGCGGTACACTACAGACTGAAAACTAGATTTGTCAGCTACCGAGGCTTACGGAATACCCCCCAGGTACCCCTAAATATCATTATGTAGATTTGTTTCCAAGTCTGTGACCTGACCTTGGGATCATGGATTTATCACAGCATGATAGTAGACCCTTAGAGGAGTGCATGCGTAAAATATTAAGAAGAATGTTTGATGAAGGAAATAGAAGCTATAACAAATTTCTAAGGTGTTAAGTTTTGTGAAGAGACTAAGTGTGGGACCTTAACCTCGGGATCAGCGGGGGTCGGACGGTCATGGATTTGTAAAAGCATGATAGTAGACCCTTAAAGGAATGCATACATGTATGGGTGAAATATTAAGAATATTCAATGAAGAAAGTAGAAATTATAGCATATTTCTCTGATGTTAAGTTTTGTAAAGAGACTAAGTGTGTGACCTTGACCTTGGGATCAGCGGGGGTTGGACGGTCATGGATTTGTCACAGCATGATAGTTCAGTCTTAGAGTGAGTGAGTGAAAAATAGAAAGTATAACATATTTCTCTGATGTTAAGTGACGGACGGAAACCGGACTCCAGGATACTCCTTCCCCTCCCCACCCCCACAACGCTACAGGATAACAAGAGTTGTCAGAAGGCAACGAAGCGCGCCTGGTGGTGCTTTATTTTAACGAATATCAAGCTCTGTGAAACGAAACAGCTACTGTCTGTTCCACGTTTTGGTGCCGACGAAATTATTTTGGCTATTAAACACATTAAATCTAAAAAATATTTAAATGTAAGTACTTTTTCACCAATAACAAAAAGTCACCCTCCCCGAAATTTTTTGTTCAATGAAATTCCATCAAATATTGATTTTATAGCGAAAAAAATATTTTCCTATGTACTGTATTAGACGGGCCTCTGTACGACGCTTATTTAAGGAGTTACCCCTACCCAGAGTAGAACTTTATGTAACATACATATTCTTATAGGAAATTCATCGTAGAAATCGAAACTGCATGTTAAAATTGCGAAAACCGCGGCCGAATATTGTTTTTTTGCTGATTTCCATGGCAACTGCGTTTTTCATCCGAAAATAACTTTCTTATTTAGCCTACGATTTTCAGCCTTTATACTTGCTTAAATATGATTTAGTCAATATATTTTACAAACATGGTGTAAATGTTCATATTTACCTAAATATTCTATCATTCAAACGTATATTTCTGTTACCATGGTAACTAAGTCAGTCTCGCCGTATTTGAAAGTAGTATTTTCAACATTTATTTTCGTGCAGACAAATCTCCATCATACAAGTTGGTGTAATGATCGAAGCTACTAGTATGTAAAAATCATCATAGAATACGAACCCATGTGTTGAATTTCAGTAAACCTTGGCGAAATACGTATTTTTGGATGTTGCCAAGGTAACCACATTTTATTGAAAAATTCAATACATGCATGCACGTATTTGTTTGTATTATGACACTGGTATTATTAGGTTAATATCGATGAAATACTACGTACACATAAGAATATAATTTAATATTATACTAGTATATAAATGTTGTCTGTAAAACGATCATGTAACCATAGCAACCACTCACATGGACCAATCCCCGTCGTGTCTCTGTGTGTGGGTGGGTGGGGTCCAAACTATGTCGAATAGTACATTGATACATTGTTTATAGTTTTTGCCTCTTATTTCCGAGCAGTCTTTCACCCGTCCGTTCGTTTGTCCATCTATAAACTCTTAACATTTTGGATTTGAGATGTTCCGAACACAAATAGCACATAATCTGCGGTACAAGTGATTGTTACCTCCCTTCGGGCTCTTTAAATGTCACTATATTCAGCACCGCCGTGATTTTTTGCTCTTTGTATGTAACTTTAAGTAACACCGCTGTGATTTTATACTCTTTAAATGAAACTTTAATCTTAACACGGCCGTGAATGCATTGGATTCGTATTTGCACTTTCATATATAAATCACGGCGGTGTTAATATATGTGGTAACGGATGCTGATCGTCCACTGCTCAGTCTGCAAAGACACGGAGTAATATCGCCCCAATTATTACGACAAATTACGGGTATATCAAACCGACGTGTTGTTGTACATAAGCATCGAACGAGAACCGAATTAAGTTTGGTGTGTACGCATCTTCCAAATCAATTATGGATTTAGGTGAACCAGAGGCAAAACGCTTGAAACTGGATAGAAGCATATGCATAATATGTCTAAAGTCTATTCCAGAGGCGTCACACAAGGATATCGTGCAAAATCCAACAGTAACAGGTCTAGAGACATTGTTAGACATAGCAGAGGCTAAACATGATCGAGTAAATGACTTATTAAGGCCGCATCGCCAGGATATATACTCAACAAAACTAGAAACGTCCCTGTTTTATAGCCGGTGTAGCTCTGTCTATGTATGTACCACATGTTCAAAGTACATGTATTTTAAACCGTGGCGATGTTCAGAATACGATCGTGTAGAGTTTAGCCGATACACACGGTTTACATAGCGGCCAGTGACCGGAACGTTGATTTCCACTTTTTGCACGTGCACGCTATACTTGTCATCGATAAGGTGATTCAGTTCATGTCGTACCATTCATGCGATAGGGGCTATTCGGAAAATTAAAAAACTTTTTTAATTTTTCACTGTTTTCGATATGCCACGGCTTTCCGAAAACGAGCGAAATCAGGCAATTGGGATGCTTGTGGGTGGGATGGCCGCCAGGGCGGTCGCGCCTCGGTTTGGTTGCTGTCGGAAGACGATTGATCGTCTTGCAGCCCGGTACCAGCAGACTGGGGCTGTTCACGACCGGCAGCGACCTGGTAGGCCTCGTGTAACGACGGCTAGAGCCGATCGTTACATTACGTTGACGCACTTACGTCAACGTTGATTGGCAGCCACAGTCACTGCTAAGCGATACGATGTCTCAGGGCAGACCATTCGCAACCGGTTACGTCGTAACGCCCAACCAATCCGGGCACGCCGCCCGTACACTGGTCAGATAATGACCCAACGTCACCGTGCTGCCAGACTGTTATGGGCGCGACGTCAACTGAACTGGAGAAGGGCTGACTGGAACCGAGTTTTGTTCACCGATGAATCTCGGTTCACAGTTAGTCATGCTGATGGAAGATTACGGGTATACAGGCGTAAAAATGAAAGATTCACCGATTGTTGCATTGTTGAGAATAACAGGTTTGGGGGAGGGAGCGTAATGGTCTGGGGTGGGATCATGGGAAACCGGAAGACAGATTTGGTTGTTGTACAGGGCAACATCAATGCACAACGTTATGTTGCAGATGTGCTAAATGCACATGCCTTACCATTTATCCGTCAGCATGGTCCTGGTGTGACATTGATGCACGACAATGCCCGCCCTCACGTAGCCAGGGTCACCACTCAATACTTACAGCAAAACAACGTCGACGTCATGCCATGGCCCGCGGTCTCCCCGGATCTCAATCCCATTGAGCACAAATGGGATGAGCTGGGCCGCAAAGCACGAGCTAACCATCAGATTGACAATGTTCGCGATCTTACACGGGCGTTACAACGGGAATGGAGGAATTTGCCCAACGCACTGGTATTGCGTTACGTCACGTCGATGCGGCGTAGGATCATTGCATGCATTCATGCAAATGGTGGCCACACTCGGTACTAACGAGATTTACTGAATTTGCCACATTACTTATTGAAATTCGATCTCTAAACATTAAGTAACACATTTCTGAGTTTTTGTGATTTTTGATTTTGAACCCTACCGCCCTTGGCCGGTTATCTCTCGAATATCCAAATGCAATTTATTGGCTTTGATACAGAAATGAATGAACTTGTTTTTCCATTTTGATTTTTAAAAGTAACCCTTTTGGTTTTTGATGAATCTTTCCTTAAACATGGAGGGACGTTTCTAGTTTTGCTCAGTATACTTTCACATCAGGTAAACGTACGGTATCATAGGGTGTGTCGGGCTACATACACAAACAAATTTTACAGCAGTGACACAGCGCCTAAAAGTGATGATGTCTCGTCAAGCAGAAGCGAATCGCCGATGTCACCAGAGCTTCGAAGGTCGACCAGAGACAGCCAATCGGGTTTTAATATCAGAGAGAACTGTTTCATTTGTGGCAGTGCCAAGAAAATTGGTAACAGAAAAGAGCCATTATCTGGTGTAAGCACTGGGACAGGCGAATCAACAAGGCAGAAAACAGTGAATGCCGCCACGTGAGAAATGATCAAGTTGTCATTTCCCGCATGCAGGCATATGGTGACCTATTTGCATATGATGCGAAATATCACCGTTCATGTTATGGACATTACATCAGCAAACGCAATGTAAGTTTTATGGTACCTCATGAAGACAAGGTCGACGAGCCAGTTCTTTACGAAGAAGCATTTCAGATGCTTTTAAACGAAACCAAACAAACAATCTTCTCCGAGACAAAGTCAGTAGTCACATTATCTGATCTAAATATTAAATACATACAATTTCTGGGTAGAGCTGGAGTTCCAGATGAACTCGCCAATGTATATAAATCGTGGAAACTTAAACAACGGCTGGAGAAACAATTTGGTGAAGATATATCGTTCTTCCAGAGAAAGGGACAATCGGATCTTGTATGTTCCAGTGCAGTATCAGTTGGTGCTGTACTTCACAAAGCTTCTAAATTGAAATCTGAACTTGACGAATCCAACGAATACAAGGAGTCGAAGTTAGACATACAAGGGGCGTATCTCACAGACAGGCAGATATTATATGGGGCCGCAGGTATCCTTCGCGAGCCATTAAAGACATTCAGTCCACTACACAAGCGTACCGATTGCAGGATTTAAGCATTGACGCTTGCAGCCAACTCGTGCCAGGACACTGTACGATTTTATCATCTGGCTAGTAAATGCGAAAGCATTCGATACAGCCACTGGCACGGGTGATGAAGTTCACAGACGTGACAATATACAGGTGTTAGCAACATGCCACAACGTAATTTCACAAAGCAAGCGCATACTAACACCAATTAACCTGGGGTTAGCTTTAACGGCATACCATGACTTTGGCAGTTCCAAGTTGGTGAGAACGCTGTATACATTGGGATACAGTGTTTCTTATGAAGAAGTTTTGCGATTCATAACATCCGCAGCAAAACAACAGCTATCACAAGAAGGTGTACCTTTCGTCCCATTCGGTATACACACTACCAACACTGACGACAACATGGGAACAGTTCATGCAGCAATTGATAACTTTGACACAAATGAACACACCTTAGACGGCAAAGAAACAACCCATTCCATGGCCATGGTTGTATATCAGAGGTGTGACCAAGACAGACAGATATCGGATGTTGAGATACCCCGGCTCTCGGAGAGAAGTATCGGCGCAGGTGATTATGGCACCGACATGTCAAGCGTAACATATTTTCAAAAGCCACCAACACGTCCAGCTCCAGACACAGTTGCCAATGCTGCCAACTTTTACATTGATGGGGACAACGACCATATCCGTAAAGCTGTGGTTTCCGACCTGTCTTGGGCTCTTTGTAGATCATATATGGCTGGTCTTGATAATATCCCTGCATGGTCAGGATATAATTCAGTGACTACAAAGGCCTCTGTACCTATAACGACCGTCAGGTACTTACCTTTCATAGACGCACCGCCGTCAGACAACTCCACAATTTCACAGCACTCAATCAGCTTGTCCGACTGGCAGCGGAACTTGGACAAAACACATCATAGTGACAGCTGATCTAGCCATCTATTCCAAAGCTAGAGAAATATTGTGGACAAAGCCAGCGTGTTTGGAAGGTAAGGTAACACTCAGACTAGGGGGTATGCATCATACAATGGCATTTCTCGCTTCCATTGGAAAGCTGTTTGGAGATGGAGGCCTTCTCAGCTTACTGACAGAGTCGGATGTTTATTCTGACGTTACCGCCAGACAGATGCTAACAGGAGCACAACTGACAAGAGGAGTAAGGGGCATGAAGGTCATCCTAGACGCAATGTGCCGATGCTTCTTTGATGCCTTTATCGATTGGGTGACAACAGAGAAAGACAAAGAACCACAGCCCCAGATAGGACATCACATGGAGAAACTCCGTGATGCAATCAAGGAGAAGGATGTGGAGACCGCAAAGGAGATTCGAGAAACCCTAGAGGCCGAATTTCAAGATACACTTGACCTCATAAGCGAGTTCCGAACACATGGAGAAGCGCAAAGTTCAACATTCAGGTACTGGATGAACTTCCTTGATGCTGCATTTCTGTTACTACGGCTTTTGAGAGCAGAAAGAGACGGCGATTTTGATCTCCACATGTTATCAGTAACGGAGAGTGTTCACTGGTTTTGGGCGGCAGGACGAACAAACTACGCACGGTTCACGCCCGTGTATATCGCCGATATGCTCGCTCTAAAGACCACCAACCCACAAGCATATGAACATCTTGAGAACGGTGGCTTTGTTGTCAGACGGCGATCCGGGCACGCCTTCAATGCAGTTCCAACTGATCAGGCACTTGAACAAACAATAAATAAAGAAGCAAAAGGATCAGGGGGAATCATTGGATTTACTCGTAGAAAGGGAGCATTGACTCGGTGGCTGGTAACTCGTCACATTCTAGGTGAATTTTGTGGACAGTTCAGAGAGACTGTATCCAAGAACCAAGGTGCTAGTCAACACGAGGAATTGGGCAAAAGCTGAAAGGAAAGGGATGAAGCAGATGTTGATAAGGTAGTTGATCTAGTCACTACACAGTACCAAAATCTGGTACACAGGGCAAGTTGCGTCTGCGGACATAGAAAAGTCGATGAATGAATTCCGAGTTGCTAGTCAAGAGGCAGTTGATAAATTTGTATCGGAAAGAATCTCGAAGGAACGTACTGTGAAATTCTGGGAACCAATCCCTCGCAGTAAGGTTAAGACCTTCTCGAATATGCGAAAACCATTTGCTACAAGCAAAACATCGAAACTGATGCTAGACTCGGAAGTTCTGTTCAGACGACTGCTGGCAGTAGCGAATCATAGAGACATTGAAATGAATGATGTCTTGAAACATGAATTGGCTTCGGTTCCACCTGCCCTATTTCACGACGACGGCACCATGCGCAAAACAAACAAGGCAGAGTTGACGAAGAAACTTGAATCTTTCGTTGAGGAGATCAACGAGTTTCCAGTTCAGCAAGCTGATACTGACAGCAACACGGCATAATATCATCGATGCGATTGGCACTGCTGCAGTCGCTGAACGAAGGACACTTCAAAACATTTGACCAACTAGGCCCAGTCGTTTTGAAACATATCATGTCACATTTTACCCGGGACAAGTCGATTACATCGGTCACTGTCGTCTTTGACCGGTATGATAAAGCCAGTTCTCTCAAAGAAGCTGAACGTCAGCGTCGCACGGCCAACAGCGATGTACCTGCCTATATGGTGAGTGGCGGTCGCAGTTCCAAATTACCGCCGTTTTCTGAGTAACTCTGAAAACAAAGCATCGTTGGCAGCCTTTGTGTGCGAGTACGTAGCTGTGAATGCACCAGGCCATCTGAAACAGCAGCTATCCATTGTACTTGCCGGTGGTTTTCGGAACGGACGAGAAGTACAGTCTGTGACGAAGGAAGGTACGGAATGCTTATCAAACTTGTTTTCGAGTCAGGAAGAGGCAGATACCCGAATGGTGCTGCATGCCACACATATGGCTCAAACGCATGGCCGTATTCTGATCCGTACTGACGATACGATGTGCTCGTCATCCTTCTGTATTACTACTATACACGTTTCGCGGACACAGAAATATATATGCATACAGGGCATAGAACGAGGCATGCTTTCAGAAACAGGTTTGTTCCAATCCACTCGATTGCCCAACAGATAGGCCAAACCGTAAGCTCCTGCTTACCTGCCATGCATGCCTTGACTGGATGCGACACAAACAGCTCAATATACAAAGTTGGGAAACGAACCTCGTTCAACAAACTGGTGAAAAGTGCCGACAAGCTACGGGAATTGTCCAAGGTGGGCTTATCAGAATCTATAGATGAATGTTTACCAGTCGCGCGAAGGTATACTATGATGCTGTTTGGCGGCTTCAACAATAAGACAAGTGGAAAAACGTATGACAGTATGAATGAAATCCGATTGGCGATCGCTACATCCACGGACAAATCAGCAACGCAACTTCCACCGACAGAAGATGCATTCAAGCACCATGTAATGCGTGCACGAGTTCAGACAATAGTCTGGTGCCAAAGCCATATTCCAGATCCTGAGGTTCCTGATCCAGTCGGAAATGGATGGAAGAAAGATGAAAATGGAATCCTGGTGCCAGTTTACTTCGCAAATCCACCAGCGCCAGTATTCTTGAGGGACCTGACACATTTGTATTGTAAGGATGGCAACTGTAATAGCAGCAAGTGTCAGTGCCATTCGTGGGCCTTCAATGCATTGACATCTGTCGGTGCCAACATGAGTGCACAAACAGAACGACTGCTGTTACAATAGGTGATTCGGATTCGGATGATGAAAGTGAGCCCACTTGAAGGTGGATAGATCTTGCAAACGAAACACGAAATAATGTAGTTTGTATCGTGTACTGATTTCTGCTGTTGAGATCGTCGTCCTGTTCCATTGTATAGTTATTTATCGGTTATGTACACACCATCTGTTTATGATTTTGTGAATATTTGATCTTCTCAGCATTTGTTTGTTAAATTTGGCGGCCATCTTGAAAAAGTAAAACATATCGACAGGTAGTCGAACATGTATGCACATACAGTGTATAGTCCCATGCGTTCGTATGATCGTGTGTATAATATCCCGTTCGTTGCATCGGTCAAATACACAACATTTGTTCTCGATTCTATGATTATTTTATCTGCTCAGCAATAGTTCGTTAGATTTGGCGGCCATCTTGAAAATGTTAAAATTGTCGACAGACAGTCGAACATGTATGTGTACATATTTTTCTTTGTACGAGGGTTCTCTATATATTATGACATTCGGGCAACGATTATAATTATACACGACAATTACATTTTTTTCTAATTATATGATAATTTGCACTGCTCAGCATTCGCGTATAGTTTAGATAATTAGACCAACCAAACTACGTATAATGTGATTATTATTCCATTTGAAAGTATAGAAGTGTTAGTTTTCGTCAGTATTATGTGTGTCGAAATGTATAACATTACAACTGACGTTAAATGTTCATAAATACCAAGGTACAGCCCGTTGCAAACGCTAATCTTCCCGATTGGCTAGAAACCCACGTTTCCATGGTTACCGTCTACGAACATGCATTTTAATATTATTGTTCGATTCCAAAATATGTGTGCGTGTAAAATGAAGACAGTTTACCAAATATACAACTTTATATGTTGTTTTGCAACACGTAGATGTTTAAATATATATTTTGAATTTTCTGGAAAAAAATATTGGTTACCATAGAAACCAGCGAAAAAAACATATTCGGCCGCGGTTTTCGCAATTTTAACACGCAGATTCGAATTCTACGATGAATTTCCTGCAAGAATAGATATATTTCATAAAGTTCTACTCTGGGTAGGGGTAGGTCGAAATTTTCAGCCAAGCGCCAAAGGAGTAATGGGAATTTAACATGGGGGGAAAAAAGAGGTGGAAGCAGTGGGGGAGGAGTCAAAACAACATACAACAACATGACACATTACTTGAAGTGAAAATAGATAAAATGTCAGTAAAAATATATCCTTTTTAACTTGAAAGGATTTTATGTTTTATTTTATTGTTCACGTGATAAAAACGATGTCGGACAACATCTTCCAATGCAGACGATGAATTGAAATTTCAAACTATGAAAAAATATGATTAGTTTCAAAGAGATTACCACTTTATGTAGGTCGGTTACTGTCATTTCGGGTAATTCTGTGCATCGGCTAATGCGCAATTCACGTAAAATTTAGCCCTGTGTACATCCTAATAAATGATTTCGGAATACACAAGCTGATTGATTGCTACACTGTGGCACAATTTTATCACATTCAGATAGTTTGGTAACAAGTTATTCCGACTATAGTAAAATTGTGTAAATCCTTAAGCCCTGCTGATGGAAAAGCTCGTCTTATTTACTAAATTAACCGCTGAACTAAGAAACTAACCTGTCATGATGTCGCTGGATAGTTCTGCTTCAAGTTTAATATCAGTTTTGCTATGCTGATCCAGTATGCTGTTCGCACTTTATTTACACTACCAGATGCGCAGAATTAGCAGAAAAAAATCTGTTACGTCACTTACTGACGTCAGAACATTGACATTTTACCTGCATAGACGTCTTTGACCTGCGTTGAATATTCAGGAAATTTTGACTCAATATGGGGATGATAATCACATTTAAATTTGATTGCGCAGAATTAGCCGACACCATTGCTATTACGCACATAAATTGGTGGTCCGTTATGTCCAGAAATCTGGTTCGTTTCGTCGGAAATAAGTAGCCAATTTCATCAAAATTGCAAAGTATACTTATGTAGCAAAGTATACTTTGAGGGAGTAAACATATTGGATGACTAAAAGTATGCATAATTATTATACTGAATTTATTACAGTGGATATACCTAGGTTCTGGATAATAAGCCTTCGTTGGCCAGTTACTAGAGCTATACGCATATAAAAACAATTAATCAAAACTTTTTAAAACAATTAAACTTATCGTAAAAGTGATGTGAAACCAGATTTATCTAAAAATCGCGCTTGTTTCCATGTCGTCCATTTTGTTAACGTATCATCCAGGCGCTTGTAGAAAATAGACTGTGACCTTAGAGTCTGGATTTTTGTTGTCGGATTATACTCATCCTGTATTGCGGCGCACCATCTGATCAGTGTAAAAAATTGTTATCTAAATTATCAGAGGAGTGTACAGTAAACAATTTTCCACCATTTCCTTTGCCAGTCATAAATGACAATAATATTATCACAAGGCTAATAATCATAATGCAAGATGCTTTCAGATCACGTTTAATTTTCAGTTGTGGTACATGCTATTTTACCATATTCATTATGGTGCACACTACAGGCAGGATTTATACAAACAACAAGATAATAACAATCTAAAAACTGTAGACTATTATTTTGAGCATTTTTATAATCAACAGAACAATAAATTATATTAAAAACACAGAGTTTATATCTACATCTGTGTAATCAAATATAATTCTGTGTTAGTTTTTTTTATTGTTTTTCATACAAGACCCCCCAGTATAATGAGAAGCTCTATTCTGGTAATTTGACAGCTACCAGTCTGTGTTTACATGACATTGGCTTCTCAAAATGGCTAAAGAATCCAGTGAAGCAGACTGACAGAAGCATGCTTTGTAAATCTTTTTGAATAATGATGTTTATGAGTGGACAAAAATGGGAATAGTTGAAATACAACAGTTTGAAGGTATTCTAAAAAAAATTGATTAAAACCTTACATGACCAAGGGCGATGTGGAACATTTTTCTCCATTTGACAGATAAGTGTCTTCTGCAAAAAATGTCCGGGGAAAATATCGTGTAATTTTCTGTGAATAGTGACAAATGCGGTTTACGAAAATTCCTGACGCGAGGGTAATCCCGACAAATGGTTACGCTACTGTACATTATCACAGCCAAAATGGCTGTGATAATGTAATAAATTCAGTATGGCCGTGACGCCAGTTTTCGGGGTAGTCGGAGTTTTCGGGGAATTCACATATTGTTTAATTTATAGACATGTGTGCAGCCGCGATGTGCTTTACGTCAGGTGATTAAAATAAGCATGACATTACCTATATTAAGTTCTTAAAAATGCCACCAAAGACAGTGTTTAGACTAAATACTGGTAATTTTTGCCATTTATGTCATTTTGTTCACGAACCTACCATGATTTTCGTGATTTTCTGCATCCGCCATTAATCTGCTCTTTAATATTGTTAAAATCATAATCAATAGAAAAGTTTCAAGTTTTCCTTCACTGTGCCTCATTCATCTGCGAAATGATATAATATCAAACAAAAACTCGGGACGAATTAGCAAATTTATTGACACTTTCAGAACATACCCCGAAAACTCCAACCACAAGTCAATATTCAAGATGGCTGACTCGTGTGTTGCTAAACGCGCTAACGCGAATTTTAATCAAACAACAATCTTATTTTGAAGGTAAGAAACATTGAAAGAAATGTTTATCGTTCTATTGAACTGACAATTTAGCTCATATGTTATGTTTTATAAAAATCGCTAGTTGATGAACTTGTTAATACCCCGAAAACTAGACCCACCATCATATAAAATTCAGTATATAATAAAAATTAAATAAATTTATCCTTAAATTGAAAATGTCTCCCTCAAAGTATACTTTGCTAGATAAGTCTACTTCGCAAAGTTGGTGAAATAGGCTACTGGTCCGCTATGTCCTGGTCCGTTATGTCCAGTTACAGTAGCGTTTATGTGTTTACCTCTTTCTTTTCTGGCCTGCGGAAATCCTTGCATCAGGTCAAATGAAGGCGTAGGCTCGACATTGTACGGAAGAGCAATAAAACCTATAACTTTTAGGTATGCTTTGTGAAACTTCACTCTCGCAAGGTAGTCGGGTGATGTTTTTTGGAACTGCTGAAAAGGTGGTTGTTCCCCCATATTGGCTGAAATGCCCTTGACAGCTGGTTCCCTGCGTGTTTCGTCTCGTTCCCAAGTCAATTCGAGCCATTCCATTCGTTCCCAAGTTATTTCGTTCATTCTGGCAAATTCGTTCATATGTTGCTGTGACAGGCGGGCTTATGGCATTTGTGACCAGTGTATCTTCTGACTGTCCTGAATCCCTGAATATTTCAAAGGGCAAAAGTGTCGCCTGGTTCGAACCCACGACCCCTGTAACAATAGAACGGCGCTCTTACCCACTGAGCTAAACGGGCGATCGTGTCTCACCACCACACACGGACACTACACTCCTCCCCTTCTTATCCTTTGGGAGCCAGGCATCAACCTCACAGCTTCATGAGGAGACTGCAACCCAAAGTACACCAGGCAGCAGGCACGGATACAGAAATAATTGTAGGGGGGGGGGGGTCTGTAATTACAAGTCGGTTCCGCGAGCGCGAAACCGGGGGGTTCCTCCCCCAGGAAATTTTTAAATGCCAGATTGCCGCAGATGCGATATCCTGACACCTAGGCCTCGAAAAAAGTCATCAAACTATTTGAGTATTGTTTTTTTGGCCGGGAGCATTGGACGGGGGGTCCGGACCCCATGGACCCCCCCCCACCCTGTATCCGCGCCTGGGCACAATCCTGTTTATTTCTGACACCGTTGAAGTATTTCTAAGGGTAAAAAGTGTCTCCCGGTGTGGGGTTCGAGCCCTGGCCTCCTGCAGCGGATGTGCAGACGTGACGAGTCCGTCCGTTCGTTCCTCCGCAAATCCTCCGCCACTACGTGGATGTGGACGAGCTCTGCCTCACGTCGCAGGAATGGTACTAGCCGGTTGATACCCAATCCCGTCTGTCCAGCGAAAACAGTACTTATATATATAACTATGGCATTTTGATCAATGTAGCTCGTAAAGTCTCGGAAAGTATTTACTATTTGCAATTCGTGACATCAAAGTACCTTTCACATCGTTGTTCGTCCGAACCTGGAGTGCATTTTTTTTTGCAATAAAATTATTATTTGATAGAATATCATCAAATAAAACAATGGACATGGTGACTTTTTTTTATCATTGATGAAAAAGTAATTACATTTAAATATATTTTAGATTTGATGTGTGCAACAGCCAAAAGTTCGTCTGCAGCAAAACGTGGAACAGACATGTAGTAGGTCGATCACTCTCCACGAAGTAGAAAGTAAACAAAGAACGCTTCAAACGCACATTTGAAGAGACTACTCCGTCATAACTCTTATGTAATGCAGTGTAATGAAATTAGAGTCATGTACTCAGAAATAACTCTATATAATTAACCTCCAGTTACATCCGTTTTATTTATCAATCTCTTCATACTTCTTCACACCTCACGGGTAATTTCGAGCAGGTTTATAGATTTTTAGTGTAACTATTTACTATTGTTACATGGTTTCCGTTGTTTGCACATATGTGCAAACAAATAGCGCGTGCTGTTTAGCTTTAGGCAATGTTGTTTAGCTTTAGGCAATGCTCATTCCGGGGCCGCGCGTAGTGGAAGTGCCTTCATGACGTCACTACGCGGAAGTGCCTTCATGACGTCACTACTTCATGACGTTCATGACGCGGCCCCGGAATATGCATACCGAAAATTATCTACGTGAATGGGACGATTTTATAAAAGTACTGAAAATACTGAATATAATGCTCAAATTACATCAGGTTTTTGTTGGAAATGTAACAATAACGTTTGATCATGTCCAGCCGTGTGTAAACGTTTCCTGTGGCCCTCGGGAACTGTTTGAACCCGCGGCCTGCGGCCTTGGGATTCAAACAGTTCCCTCGGGCCACAGCAAACGTTTGCACACGGCTGGACATGATCAAACCTTATAATGGTCTATTTTATTAATATAATAGTGTTATTTATGACAAAGAACTATATAAAGAATGAGGCCAAAATGAGAACGAATTTACATGAGAACGACTTGACCAGAAACCGAAACGACCAGGGACAAAGGACACGAGAGAAGCTGGGTAACAGTATAGCATCAATAATAATAACAACAACAACACACGTGTAGGAAAGTTTGTCTGAAAAGAAAACAAATAAAAATGGTTGATATAAGTGATTTTAGCGACGTAGAGTCATTAGACTCTGATGAAGAGGTATATGTGCGGGTGTTATTTTATGGACCTCAAGTATCCATTCATAAACCAATAGTTAGGACCAGGTTTACATTAGCAACAACCTACCATTTTTGAAAAATGAAAAAGAAACAATGCATTTTCTAATTAAAAACATTAAACCAATGACAAAAATGTTTGGTTTATTGTGATTGAACAAATATAAGTGAAACTATTCAAGTTAAAAAAATCGAAAAATCTAATGTTTTTTCAAAGGATTTATTCATATTTTTCTATATCTTAACCCCACTTTTTCTTGTTAAGTTTACAGCATTTATACGCATTTCTAACTGTCTAGCTGGTTGTGGACAGTTAAATAGCAAATAACAAAATGTTAACACAAATAAATGGATTATTATCCCCGCGCTTTTTACAAACAAAAGGCTGGGATTATATTTTCATGCCCGTCCGTCCCCACATACTGCTTTGGATCTACAGGGATCCTCCAGATTATCGCACAATAATGGCAGTGTTTTTACAATATTTTTCTTTAAATAGCAAATTTTCACAGAACAATCCTCGGTTCTTGCTTTCTCAACGCATGTAAACTATTTAGCATAATGTGCCGTCTTTCTCACTTAAAATTGGGTCAGATCATCAGTCGTAAGATTGCCCCAAAATTAACATCCTCAATCAGTTATCCGGACAAAAGTATAATAGTCTTATAACTTCTATTCTCACATTGAAATCATAAGTTTATCGCCCGCAAACCAGTGTACAGTTCTTTAGGGTATAGCGGATCGGTGTAGATTTGTATCAACATATTTTTTTATAATGTACATTTAAAATAAATAAAATATTACCATTAGGAAGAGTGATCTATCCCCCACACAATGACATGTTTACTTTGATATAGCAGTTTCCTTGCCGTGCGTATAGCTTCAAGAAACACAATGACGTAACCGGAAGTTTACACCAATTAAAGCGAAAGTAGGTTGCTCCAGAGTAATTTCACTAAAAATGTATAAACAGTTAGTTTGGAAAAAACAAACTCTGTGAATAATATGATGTACAATCATGTCCTCTATAACTGCAAAGAAGCTTGGTTCATAAATCACGCCATGTCACTGAACACAGACATCAATAATAACGCAACTGATTCCGGTAGTAGCGGAACGCCGATTTTGCGTATTTGCGGGGACCGTCTCGAACAAAATATGACCTGAAAACACTATAGCAAATGTATTTTTTAAAGCTATAAATGTTTTTTTGGAATTGTATATCTACCAAATAAAGTAAAATGTAACTGTGTTATTTTTTGCATTTTTATTATTTTTTTACATTTTTCAAATCGGGATTTTTTTCATCCCGATCGTGAGAATCGGGTTTTGAGTCTCTAATCGCGAGACTCCCGATCAAATCGGGAGACTTGGCATGTCTGAATGTAATATACATGTACCGTAAGCATGTTTCCAAGTCATTTACAAAACAAATACATGATTTGGAATGTTTTGAGACTCCCCCCTCAGCAACTGTCGCACAGCGATCCGGTAAACCCCAACGCTATCCGTTACTGACTAATTCAATGCGTTAGGTAAACAAGGAATTATGCGAGGAAAACCTTGAAATAAATTAAAAAGGTAACCCAATTTGGAAAGAACACACTTTTTCCTGTCTATTGGTACCAGGTACTTGTCCAAACGTTATATTTTAAAGACGTATGCAGCAATAATTTGCTTAGCGATCCGCTATGCCCTAAAGAACTGTAAACAGCATTGTGTAGTTCTGCACAAAAATCAGTCGCCGTTCGCTTCTTGGAAAACACCATATTTATAGAATTTATTGTATTTATAGAACAACTCAGCAATGACGTAATGGGCACACTCGATTTTGCCCCCCGCCCGACTTTGACATTGTAAACAATTTGTGGACAGAGATGGGAATGTTTTCAGAAAATTTTACTAAAATTTTCACCTTTGCGATATATTCTTCACACTGGTATGGAAACAGCAAGCAGCTGTGTGACTTATATGTATTCATTGCATATCGGATCAAAAGAATGCACTTAATTAACAGGTATTTTCATTTGTCCGATAAACTGATTTTCCGGATAACTGGTAGGACCCATGTAGGCTGAACATTTTTACCTACCCCTACCCACAGAGTAGAACTTTATGAAACATGTCTATTCTTGCAGGAAATTCATTGTAGAATTTGAATATGCGTGTTAAAATTGCGCAAACCGCGGCCGAATATCGATTTTTGCTGATCTCCATGGCAACCGTTAAATTAACAAGAAATTACAAATAGTTATAATGTCAAATTATGTTCAAATATCCATGTTAAAAGAAAACTCACATTTTTCTGCACCTTTAGCTTGCAAGGGCGGATTCAGGGTGGGGGGGGGGGCGGACCAGAGCCCGCCCCCCCCCCTAAAATTCGCCGAGTAAAGATTTTTTACAAGTTACAAGGCACGTTTCTACGTTCGCGTTGTGAATTTATTGTTTATTGGGATTTTTTTGCTTCAAAATGCGCCAGAACGCAGGAAATGTGATGTAGATTTCAAAAAATTTTTTTTAATGCCCCGGACGGACCCCCCTCGCGTGTTCGATAATATAGTCAAGTATTGCAAACTAGTTACGCCTCTCCAACCCAAAATCCTGGATCCGCGCCTGGCTTGTATGAAAGTAAAAAAGATAGTCTGGTGTAGGTTTTCCAAAACCAAGATGGCCGCCAATTACAAGATGAGCACCATGCCTGAAAATGACAGAATCAACATTATATCACTTGATTAGAGCTCATTACTTATGCAGTTTCAGCAGATAAAAACATTTACCAAGGCCATTAATTATGAGCAGAGAAAATGGAAGACCAGGTTTGTCATTTTTGTGTGTAAAAATGGCCGCCATGAAACATAACATACATGTAACTACCGGTCGACAGATAATATCTTGAAACATCCTGATTTTCCATAATTCAACACAGTATGATACCAATAACGATCACAAATGTAAATATGTCAGTGATAATAAAACCCAATAAGCAATAACCTATGCAATTTATTCATTTCACAATTCAAAGTGGCCGCCGTGAAGCATCTTGCCATTTCTATTTGATATATATGTTAACGTCCAGTTGCAAAGTATCTTCATTTCTAACCAAATAAGTGTAGAAGCTATCAATATGTGAATCTGTTGATTACATACATATACGAGCAACACAACTTGTCCGTCAAGCAGTCTGCGAAATTAGCTGGGTGCCCGATGCCCGAGACGTGTAGAAATCGCGACGGACGTGTAAATTTTCCAATCTCACATGCCCGACGTGCACCTGTTTTAAAAACGCATAAACGTAATAAAACTGGACAGTAGAAATGTTTTTCTAAATTCTTTAAAATTACGAATTGTTTACACCGGAATTGAAAGTCGTCTAGAAGCAGACTTGATACCTCGGGTGCGGGTCAAAGCGTACCCGATACCTCACCCCCGGTATGACTAGAAACCGGAAAGGAGATTTCTGTTTTGTTTTGTCCTGATTTGTTTGTATATGTGTTTATACTACAAGCCTATGACGAATTGGCAATGTCCACTGACGTAATTACTGATGTTTTAATTAGAGATTGGCGAGCATTGTAAACCATGGTCAGACTACGTGAATCCACTGCCTGGTCTGGCCGCTAATGCAATAAGCCGGGATTTGTCGGAGATTGAGACCCAATTCACATAAACACGTTTGTTGTGTCACTTTAGACTCGTTTCCGGTAGTATTGTTTAGCTAGGCTGCGCATCCGACAGGGTACCAGTCTAGTGTGGACTACGTGACTGACGTCAGCAACCGCGTGTACTGATCTTTGATATGGCCTTGTGCCTCGCTGTGTGAAATTTACACGTAGTAATACTTGACAAGCGCGGTGTGTTTGAAGTCTTTGTCTTGTCACTGTAGACGAATCAGCATCGTGTAAACACAATTTGCCAACTAATGATGAAGTTTTATGACTTACATGTACGCGGAATTGCATTTTGCCTATTGGAATACACGACACGGAATACATATCGTGAATTACCGTTAATGGCGTTATGCAATATTTTTCATGGAAAATGTTTAATGTCGCCAAAATGACACTGACCATATCGGGCAAGGTCAATGTTTTGAAAAGAGCGTTATGTCATTGTATGCGAATGTAATCGATGACTAATTGGATACGACCAGTTTCAATTCAAATGATAGCGGCCAGATTGGAATGAAAGGAAAATAGCGATTGTGTTGCTTTTTTTTTTTGCTTCAAAAACTTGACATGGCCGCTGTTCACATACAAAAATGCCGTGTGGGAATGAAAATAGCTGGCCGCTGGTCGCAGTTCGGGGTGGTTGTTATTCCAAGGTCTTATAAAGAACAAAATTGGACAGGGGGATTTTTAACTGGCCGATGTGGATAGGTGGTCGTTAGCACAGGTTTGACTGTATATCTATTTATTGTAATTATTTAAATTAATTAATTTAAAACATTATGCTCAATTTATTTTAATGCTAGTAATACAGGGATCATTTTACAGGGCGAAGTTCTCTCCCTAATCTGACTTATTTTGAGTTGAGGGAGAAGTAGTTTTTCACTATATAAAACATAAATTATTGTTTACGCATATGGCCATATTATAAGTATTACTAATAAATGCATGATATGCCACTTTATGTTAGTTACATATACTACTGTACATTTAACCGTCAATAAGTGGTTAAAATTCTGCACTTTTATGGGCACATAGAAGTTCATTCAGGCACGTAAATTTTTCAAGCCACTTGCTTCAATATTTTGACACTTGATATATGTGAGCATTTGGAACACAATCATGCTGCCATTCACATGATCTTGACCTTTTGTACCTTATCATTTTTGCGGAAACACTTAGCCATGTTTTGCGTCAAAAAGTTTGTACAAGTTTCTTCCATCATCATATAACTTTAATATTACTTGATGTATTGCTTCAATAGTTGGACATGACCTTGCCCGTTTTGACCTTCACATGGTTGTGGAAACACTTAGCCATTTTTATATGTCGAAAAGTTTCTTCAACCTTGACCTTTTTCGGGTTTTAAGCATGCACAGTTTTTGTGATGCTTAATTTAGCACACAAACCCATTATCATGTTACGGTCAAATGTCTCGGCAGGCGCGACTTCCAAGGCGGAATTCTTGTAATATGGTTTTGTCATCTTTTTTCAATAATATTATATAGGGGTGGGGGGGGGGTGTCCTGGGTCTGCGACGTTAGCCTGTGCTATGAATGGTATGTGAGTTTTACCCACTTTCACGAAGCCACCAATTTCATACCAAACAAAATGTGTGAATATACGGTATAGTGAATTTACGCAAAAATTGAGCAAGAATATTCGGTAAACACGTGTAACCCGAGTCCGTTCTGGACACGACAGCTTCTACCCAGTGCAGTATCTGCACATAGCATTTATAGACCAGCGATAATTGTAGTTGGCAACTGCGATACATAAACTATATATTCTAATACGTACAGTGATAATTGTAGTTTGCAAGTTCTGCGATACATAAACAATATATTCTAATAGTACAGTGATAATTGTAGTTGGCAACTGCGATACATAAACTATATATTCTAATACGTACAGTGATAATTGTAGTTGGCAAGTTCTGCTATACATAAACAATATATTCTAATATGTACATTGATAATTGTAGTTGGCAACTGTGATACATAAACAATATATTCTAATACGTACAGTGATAATTGTAGTTGGCAACTGTGATACATAAACAATATATTCTAATACATACAGTGATAATTGTAGTTGGCAACTGTGATACATAAACAATATATTCTAATACTACATGATAATTGTAGTTGGCAACTGTATACATAAACATATAACTAATACATACAGTGATAATTGTAGTTGGCAACTGTGACATAAACATATTCTAATACGTAGTGATAATTGTAGTTGGCAACGTGTACATAAACAATATAATTAACTAATACGTACAGTGATAATTGTAGTTGGCACTGTTTGTGATACATAAACAATATATTCTAATACGTAGTGATAATGTAAGAGGCAACTGCGATACATAAACAATATAATCTATACGTACATGATAATGTTAGTTGAAACTTGTGATACATATAAACAATATATTCTAATACATAGTGATAATGTAAGTGGACTGTTGATTAACATCATATATAATAAAAATACATGATAATTGTAGTTGCACTGTGAATACATAACATAAACTATAACATACAGTGATAATTGTAGTTGGCAACTGTGTGATACATAAACATAATATCTATACATAAACAATGATAATAGTTGTATTGGCAACTGTGATCATAAACAATATATTTAATACTACATTATAATTGTAGTTTGCAACTGTGATACATAACCATATCTAATACATACAGTGATATAATTGTAGTAGGCAACTGTGATTAAACATAAAACAATTAATTCTACTTAACCGTACAGTTGATAATTGTTAAGTTGGCATTGTTGTGATCATAAAACATAAATATTCTATACGTTAAAGTGAGAATTGAATTAGTTGGCAACCTGCGGCTACATAAACAAAATTATATTCTAATACCGTTTAACAGTTGATAATTTTGTAGGTTGGGCAACTGTGAATACATAAACAATATTATTTTAATTAACGTACAGGTGATAATTGTAGGTTGGCAACTGTGATACCATAAAACAATAATATTCTAATTAGTAAAACAGTGTAATTGTAGTTGGCTAAATGGTGATTTCAATAAACAATATATTCTAATACATACAGTGATAATTGTAGTTGGCAAGTTCTGCGATACATAAACAATATATTTTAATATGTACATTGATAATTGTAGTTGGCAACTGTGATACATAAACAATATATTCTAATACGTAGTTATAATTGTAGTTGGCAACTGTGTGATACATAAACAATATATTCTAATACATACAGTGATAATTGTAGTTGGCAACTGTGTGATACATAAACAATATATTCTAATACATACAGTGATAATTGTAGTTGGCAACTGTGATACATAAACAATATATTCTAATACATACAGTGATAATTGTAGTTGGCAACTGTGATACATAAACAATATATTCTAATACGTAGTGATAATTGTAGTTGGCAACTGCGCTACATAAACAATATATTCTAATACGTACAGTGATAATTGTAGTTGGCAACTGTGATACATAAACAATATATTTTAATATGTACATTGATAATTGTAGTTGGCAACTGTATACAATATATTCTAATAATACAGTGATAATTGTAGTTGGCAACTGTGATCAAATTTAATCATACAGTGATAATTGTGTTGGAACTTGTGATTACATAAACAATATATTCTATAATACATGATAATTGTAGTTGGCAACTGTGTAATAAAACTATATTCTAATACATACAGTGATAATTGATAATGTACTTGGCAACTGTGTGTACATAAACAATTATAATTCTAATACATACAGTGATAATTATTTAGTTTGGCAACGTGATACATTAAAACAATTATTCCTAATACATACAGTGAATAATTGTAGTTGGCAACTGTGTGATTCATAAACGACAATAAAACAATGATATTCTAATACATACAGTGATAATTGTAGTTGGAAACTGTGTATCACCAAACTAAACAATATATTTCTAATAGTACAGTGTAATTGTAAGTTGGCAACTGTGATTACTATAAACAATATATTTTAATATGTACATTGATAATTGTAGTTGGCACCTTAGATACATAAACAATATATTCTAATACATACAGTGATAATTGTATCCCCCGGACTCCGTCGGGGGATACTATGGATTTGACAGCACGCCGCGTCCGCGTCCGCCGCAGACACTTCTTGTCCGGAGCATAACTCCCTTTGGAATATTTTCATGAAACTTCACACATGCATAGACCACGACCCGAAGGTGTGTCGCGCACAAGAATGACAACTCTTGCATAGCTAATTTTTCAGTTATCTCCCTTTTTTGTTTTGCGCACTCTACAAACTGGACAATAATGCATGAAGACCTGTTTTCTCGTCTGCTCTGTACACCTTACCTGTAGAGAGAACAATAGAAACTGGGAGAACCATGTGCTAGCATGGGCTAGCATGTGCAGATGTCCAGTGCTTGACCACTGTTGACCAGGTAATTTATACAGGTAAATTACTACATTGGGTACTGTGTTGAAAATATTGTGGCATTATGTGGACCTGTGCAGATATATGTAGATAAATATAGGACTATTATAAAAAAAATCTGGTCTCCAATAGCAAACATTATTATTTTTAAACTTTTTTTTTTCATTTTTTTTTTTTCATTTTTTTTCATTTTTTTTTCTCAAATTATTTTTCAATTTTTGTCTAGTAGCATAAGGTCGTAAGTGCTATATACAGACTATTCACATGTGCATCATGTGTAACTGACCACTGACCACTTACAGGTAATTTATACAGGTAAATGATTATATTACATTTCCGTAAACTGTGTTGAAAATATTGTGGCATTTTGTGGACCTGTGCAGATATATGTAGATAAATATAGGACTATTAAACAAAATTCTGGGCTCCTGTAGCAAGCATTATTATTTTTAATTTTTAAACTTTTTTTCCATTTTTTTTTTTCATTTTTTTCTTCAAATTCTTTTTCAATTTTTGTCTAGTAGCATAAGGTCGTAAGTGCTATATACAGACTATTATCATATAATAAAACAATTATTGACTAGTGAGCCATAGAATATAATCTGATATTCTATGGTTCACTAGTCAATAATTGTATAATATGTTCGGGCCAGTGAAAATTGCTTTCGGGCCCAGGCTCGAGGTCAAGGCGGGACAAGGCGAGGCATCTGATTCCGCGGAATTCTTGTTTACTTATCTCCCTTTGTTGTTTCATGCTCTGATTTTGTATCCAGAGCATAACTCGAACACCCTTTGGAATATTTTTATGCCCCACCACGATAGTGGAGGGGGCATTTAGTGTTACCCTTGTCCGTCCGTCCGTCCGTCCGTCCGCACACACGAATGGGTACTTGTTGTAAGCGTACGGGGATCTTATTGGGTAGGGTTAGGATAGTGTTGGGTACTCTTGTTGGGTATTTTTATACAGTAAAAACCCAACAAGTATTCATTCGTAGGAACGTGCGTCCCGTCCTCCCGTCCGTCCGTCCGTCCGTCACAAAACTTTAACACTCGGGTAAATGTCTCATAATTTCTTCATCCTAAGACCGATCTGCTTCATATTTCATATACGCATTGCTCTAATGGTCCTCTACCGCCCTGTGCCAAATCCACGTTCGTTCTGCCCCCATCAAGCCCAGGGTCAAGGTCACATACTTAGTGCTTCAAAAACATTAACGCTTGGGTAAATATCTTATACTTTCTGTTTTCTTTCATGGATCATCTTCATATTTCATATATGCATTGCTCTAATGGTCCTCTACCGCCCTGTGCCAAATCCACGTTCGTCCTGCCCCCGCCAATCCCAGGGTCAAGGTCACATACTTGGTGCTTCAAAAACTTTAATGCTCAGGTAAATATCTTATAATTTTTCTTTCCATTCACGGATCAACTTCATATTTCATATATGCGTTGCTCTAATGGTCCTCTACCGCCCTGTGCCAAATCCACATTCGTCCCGCCCCGCCAAGCCCAGGGTTAACATCATATACTTAGTGCTTCAAAAACTTTAACGCTCGGGTAAATATCTTATAATTTCTGTTTTCTTTCATGGATCATCTTCATATTTCATATACGCATTGCTCTATTGGTCCTCTACCGCCCTGTGCCAAATCCACGTTCGTCCTGCCCCCGCCAATCCCAGGGTCAAGGTCACATACTTGGTGCTTCAAAAACTTTAATGCTCAGGTAAATATCTTATAATTTTTCTTTCCATTCACGGATCAACTTCATATTTCATATATGCGTTGCTCTAATGGTCCTCTACCGCCCTGTGCCAAATCCACATTCGTCCCGCCCCCGCCAAGCCCAGGGTTAACATCATATACTTAGTGCTTCAAAAACTTTAACGCTCAGGTAAATATCTTATAATTTCTGTTTTCTTTCACGGATCAGCTTCATATTTCATATATGCATTGCTCTAATGGTCCTCTACCGCCCTGTGCCAAATCCACGTTTGTCCTGCCCCCGCCAAGCCCAAGGTCAAGGTCACATACTTGGTGCTTCAAAAACTTTAACGCTCAGGTAAAAGAAAATTTTGACTTGCAATTTGGCCTCATTTATTATCAAAGCGATATGTGGGACATCTGTGTTCTATGAACACATTTTCTAGTTTATTAAACTACACACATGCATAGAAGACGACCCAAAGGTGTGTCGCACGTAAGAATGACAACTCTTGCGTCGTTAATTTCTTAGTTATCTCCCTTTGTTGTTTCGTGCACTGATTTCGTGTCTGGAGCATAACTCGAACACCCTTTGGAATATTTTCATGAAACTTCACACATGCATAGACCACGACCCTAAAGGTGTGTCCCGCAAGAATGACAACTCTTGCATCACTAATTCTTTAGTTATCTCCCTTTGTTTTTCCGTCACTGATTTTGTCTCCGGAGCATAACTCGAACACCCTTTTTTCAAACTACTTGTGTATCTGGGGAGGGGGATACACATGCGCTTGTCGACAAGCGTCCATTTCTAGTTGTAGTTGGCAACTGTGTGATACATAAACAATATATTCTAATACATACAGTGATAATTGTAGTTGGCAACTGATACATAAAACAATATATTTAATGTACAGTGATAATTGTAGTTGGCACGTGACTTAATATATTTTTATTAATACATTGATAATTGTTGTTGGCAACTCTGTACATAAACAATATATTCTATACATAACAGTGATAATTGTAGTTGGCAACTGTGATACAATAAACAATATATTCTAAATACGTACAGTGTAATTGTAGTTTGGCAACTGTGATACATTAAACATATATAATGTACATTGATAAATTGTAGTTGGCAACTGTGATATAAACAATATATTCTAATCTAGTGAATTGTAGTTGGCAACTGTGATTCATAAACAATATATTCTAATCGTTACACTGTAATGTAGTTGTAGTTGGTGTGATACTAAACAATATTATAATACATACAGTGATAATTGTAGTTGGCAACTGTGATACATAAACATATTTATCATATGATAATTGTAGTTGGCAACTGTGTTCAATATATTCTAATACATACAGTGATAATATTGGCAATGTGATACATAATATATATCGTACAGTGATAATTGTAGTTGGCAACTGTGATACAAATAATATATTCTAATAGTACATTGATAATTGTAGTTGGCAACTGTGATACATAAACAATATATTATAATACATACAGTGATAATTGTTGTCAACTGTGATCATACAATATATAATTATACTTAAGTTAATCTGTGTAATTGTAGTTGGCAACTGTTCAAACTATACTAATACGTATTGATAATTGTAGTTGGAACTGTGTACATAAACAATATATTATAATATACATGATAATTGTAGTTGGAACTGTATAAACATAATATTTTAATACTACAGATAAATGTATTGGCAACTGTATACATAATATATTATATACTAATAGTTGATTCTGTGATACATAAACAATATTATAATACGTACAGTGTAATTGTAGTTCAACTGTGATACATAATATATTCTAATACGTAGTGATAATTGTAGTTGGCAACTGCGCTACATAAACAATATATTCTAATACGTACAATGATAATTGTAGTTGGCAACTGCGATACATAAACAATATATTCTAATAGTACGGCTCGTCCCGAGCCGCCGCATCAGGATGACAGTTTGTGGGTATTTTATGATTTTTTTACAAAAACACCCCTTTCTGATTAATGGAATAGTTAAAAAGTTAAACGTTTAAATCGAAAATAGTTCTTTGTCTGAATATTATCAGGGTATCAGGGATTCCGCTGGGGAAAATAAAAAAATCGCCACTTCAAAATTTCTCGCAAATTGTAATTTATTATCGCCAATTGTTTATTTTTATCGCCAATTGCGAAAGTGGCGATCGCCAGCGGAATCCCTGAGGTATGGGATCATGTGGTTTCCGAAACATTCCAAACCTGGGGCCTGTTTCACTTAACTTTGTACGACTAAGAAGGTTGTGCAAAACAAACATGGAGAGCAACGTTGCCAAGTGGCATTATCCGCCGTTTTAAAGAAATCTGCATGTATGTTGACAATTGTTACTAAGCATCAGTGAATTACATTAATGTGTGAAGTTAAATTATAAAAATCTTCAGTCATAAGAACTTTTTTGTCAAATGGGCCCCTGATTTTCCTACGTAACGTAGTTTGTGACGTCATTTTTACAGCAGATTTCCTTAACGAACAGACGGATTTGAGTGATACATGCAGAGCTCCAGATAAGCTTGTGTCTAAAGCGTACTACACCCCCTGATTTCAAAATCATTGTGTATTTTACTTTTACAAATGGATTATTGATTTTCTTCATTACTAAATAGGGAACAAATGATTAAAAAAATATAACAAATTTAAACATTAACTTATTTGAGCTTTGCTTTTTGAAAATCAATGCGTATTTTCACATTGCTGTGCGTATTGTGTACTCCCACTTTTGATAATCAATGCGTATTCAGCTAAAATGATTGCGTAACATACACCAATACATACCTTATCTGGAGCGCTGTACATGTACATAGCACACCAAAGTCAGTGATTTATGTTACGTTTTATAAACTTCCCCCTTGCAATTGCACAGTTGAAAATTGTAGGCAAACAGTAAACTGGGGTAAAGAATTCTATAAAAAAAATCATGGTCATGCAAGGTGACGTTCAGCCAGATCGAACGCAAGTGATTTTCTTGTCACGTCATTGAACACATCGTAGTAATTTATTATGTCGCTAACTATTTCAGCTACAAGCAGCATTTGCAAGAGGCGATTTGAAGTCTGGCTTGAACCTGCCTGTACCCACACCCAAACATTTCATTAACAACACGGTAAGTCGGCATATGGCTGAAAATAATGTGACACTGGATAACAATGCTGAAATTTGTTGTTGGTCGAGAATAGTGACGATACAACATTTGTAGCAATTGTACTTGTGTGGTGATCATCTGGCAGCTTCACACAGTGAGAATAAGCAACATTTTTGCGGATGGCAGTAATGGTGCTTTGGTGACTATAGCAAACAGCATCGTCACGAGCAGACTGCACGGATAAACCTGGATGAATGTGATGTTTGAGACCAGATTAGCCACAAATCTGATGCAAAGTCCAGAGCTCCAGATAAGGTGTGTATTGGCGTATTTTACGAACTTATTATAGCAGAATACGCATTGATTATCAAAAGTGGCAGTACAAAATACTCACAGCAATGTGAAAATATGCATTGCTATTCAAATTGAGCAGTGAAAATACTGTAATAAATAAATGAACTACTCAAATTGAAAATCAATGCATATTTTCACATTGCTGTGAGTATTTTGTACTCCCACTTTTGATAATCAATGCGTATTCTGCTAAAATAAGTGCTAAAATACGCCAATACACACCTTATCTGGAGCTCTGTCCTCAGTCACTATCACCTGTGGTGTATATTAAAGGTGTATGATCACGTGGTACTAACAACAACAAGTACCGATTCAAAGTACGTATTCTTGTATAGTGTCCTTATTACGTAACGGATTTTGATGAAATATGGGGCATCAAACGCGTCTTGCTAAGCTGCCTTTGGTGGTCTCTGTATTTTCGCCCACACGGAAATTGATTCTTTGCTAATCGCAAGAACGACATAAGTCTGTGCCAAACTCCCTAGACCACTAAATGCAGCTCATGAAGACACGTTTGCAGCGCCATATTTCATCAAAATCTGTTGCATATAAAGGAAAATATCAAATAATACTTACTTTGGAGTGGGCGACGTTGTTGTTGTTGTAACCACGTGATCATGCACCTTGATATTTAGCTTGCCAAGTGAGTTAGTGTTATCCCCTTGTTGATAGGCGAGGGGGATATACAATGTAATACGGAGCCCCGCAGGGACATAGAATTTCTTTTTTTTTATTAATTCATTCCCGCGAAATAACAATTTGTTCTCTTAATTTAATTTGTTCCCACAAATTAACAATTTGTTCCCTCAATTGAACAATTTGTTCCCATGGGAACGAATTTGTGGGAACAAATTGTTCTATCGTAGGAACAAATTGTTAATTCGAGGGAACAATTTGTCATTTCGTGGGAACAAATTGTTAATTTGAGGGAACAAATTGTTATATCATGGGAACAAATTGTTAAATTGAGGGGAAAAATTGATATTTTGTTGGAACGTATTAATAAAAAAAATAGCTGTGTCCCCTGCGGGGCTCCATTATATAACGTAACAACCCTCCTTTCATTTCTTAATAACTTATGCATTTTCCTTACAAACAATATGAACATAAGTCCTCAGTGACCTTCACCTTGAGTGTCATCAAACGTGGGATGTACACTAAGCATAGCACCATCCCTAGACACACGTTGCCAAATATGATTAAACCTTATTAACCCTTTCCCTGTTTTGTGATATTTCGACTCTTCCAAATCGAAAACATCTGAATAAAAGAATCAAATGCTGGGTCAAATGATGGCTAAATTATCTGATAGAGTAGAAAACATTGTGGGAAAAGGAGAAATTGCTTGTTACAAGCAATTTCTCCTTTTCCCACAACGTTTTCTAAAGACGTCTTCTGCAGAGGCGTGAAAAGTCGTTTCTATCAGGGAAAGGGTAAAAGTGGTTCATAAGGTGTATGCACGTACACACATTCGCATATATGTGGCTGTGACTGGAGAAATGGGGCTTATGGGATTTGTGACCTGTCTAGCTCCTGATGAAATAGCACTCTCCTTTAGCTAGATAGCAACCTATATTGCTTATTAGAAGCATGATGGGTGTTTCATTGCTTGAATGGCGATCAGTGCAGATCCTGATCAGACTGTGCGGATGCACAGGCTGATCTGGATCTACACTGGTCACAAAACCCATAAGCCCCATTTCTCCAATCAATTATCACTGTCACAGAGCTCCAGATAAGCTGCGTATTCGCTTAAATACCCAATTAAAATTGCCAAAAACCCAATTGACATCAGAAGTAGCGAGTATCAAAAAGCAATAAAAATTATATAGTACCTTTATCATGCTGCAGAAAACAATAAACAGACCACAAATATAGCACATTTTTCTTATTTTCTAAGAAAACACATCTTGGAATTTCATTAGCATTGTCTCCAAGGAGACACTTCTAATGAAATGCCAAGGCATGATTTCATTTAGAAGCAAACTATTCAATAATTGCTGTCTGTTGCTGTGTAAACAGTAGTGTGGTTTTATTTTACCCAATTAACATTTTGAAATAGCCTATTGCTTAAGAAATGATGGAGTGACAATACTCAATTACTAATTCCTTATCTGGAGCATTGCTGTCACATATGTGCGTACATGGACCAATGTGATATCCCATCTTGCCTATCGGTCAGTGGACAGGCCCAGGCCCGTACGCAGAAATTAATTTAGGGGGGTGCGTTATCGATGGCGCAGAGGGCTAAACACTTTTTTTGCACATCCACGGACAGACCTCGGCAGATTAACCATTTCATCCCTAAGTAACTGGAATGGATTTTGATATGTTAATTTTGCAACTCATTCCAATCATCACAAAATGATTTTCAGACCAGTCCATTTATGAACATGAGGTGTTTTTGTTCCCAAAATTATGAAAATTACTTGTAAAAAGTGCAGATCCTGATGAGACGGCTCGTAACGAGCCGGCTCCTCTGGATCTACACTTTTTGCCAATACCACTATACAGGCCTGTGGTGTTGAACGGGTTAAGGGGGGTGCGTACGCACCCGTCGCACCCCCTCTGCGTACGGGCCTGAATAAACATATGCTATATGCATGTACATTGTACATGTACTTTCACCTTGTAGTCTGGCCTGAAACAGAAGTTGCAAGAATTCACACTGAAGCTGGACTGGATTGAGCGCCTGGATCTCACAAATGACCCCGCTCCAGCCTCGCATGCCTCGGAAATAGATCAGAGTGACAGTGGCGAAGTACATGATGATTTTAAAAGGGAACTCAGATTGTAAGTAGTCTTGTTTATACATTATAAGTTACACTGTATTATTGAGCCATTGTAATGCTACAGAGATATAACTAAGGTTTTCAAATAGTGTAGATTCAAATGAGTCGGCTCATCTGGATCTACACAATTTGTGATTATATTCTGTAGTGGTCACAATGTCTTGTGTCGTCAACAATTTGGGAGGTCAATTTTGGACGTAGCCAAATTTCCCATATCTCTTGATCCGTTAGTCGGATCATTACCAAACTTCATCCATAGCTTCCTCACATTGATAGCTATCTATCAAGTGTCATTTGGGTGACATTGACCTTCGCCTTGGTGACATTAACATTTGTGAGACAAAAAATTTGGATGTAGCCAAATTTCCCATATCTCTTGATACGTTAGTTGGATCATTACCAAATTTCATCAATAGCTTTCTTACATTGATGGCTATCCACCCACTGTCATTTGGGTGACCTTGACCTTCACCTTGGTGACCTTAACCTTTGTTTCAATAATTTTGTATGTACAGTACACATTTTTTCCTGTGGTCTTTTGTCACTGTGCCACCGCTGACATAATGTATTTAAAGTGGTCGATCACCGCGGGCATAGCCTACCTGTCCCCCGCGATCACTGTTTTAGGCAGTGGGATCGCGGTGACAGCATCCTCGGTCACTGATGCACTGCCCGAACGTTATCACTGTGATTCGCCGTGGTCGTTCACGGGGGATCACCGCGATTGCGTATCTACCTGTATAAATGCATGTACACATGTGTACAGTACTTTTGAAAAATAAAACATTTTAATTTGTATGAGAAACCATGAATTAGAGATCGCGTGAGTTTATGTGTATGTGTGCGTTCGCGCTTTGATGTAGCTAGAGTTGAACATAATGCTATATCGCTATTCTTTAAACTTTGGTCCCGTCTCTATATGACCTTAGCTGTTTATTCGGCTGAACTCCAGCGTGTAACGTGATGGAAATCGGTATGGTCAACTCCATTCAATCAAACTATGTACAAAGTAGTAACACAGTGATTCGTCGCATTTTGCTGAGTCATTCTGTCGTAAAACTCCTCAGAATATTTTACTGCGTTTTTGCCAAGGAACAGCGCGGAATTACCGCGAATACGGCGGGTGTTTTTCGTTATCCAGCAAATGGCCACGGGGAGCTTTGCGAGATTGCGGCAATATTCCGCACTAAAGTTAAGTCGGTTGCGGCAATAACAAATAATAAGCGGGTTTTGCGGTACCTGTAGCTGTATGTATTTTATATACATATACGATACCAAAGGTAACATGTAATAAAGATAACATGTAATATCGTACATTGGTACGAAAACCTTGCTTGCATATTTACCTGTAATGCATGCAGACATCACCGTGATACACGGTGACCGTCACCGCGAAACACCGCGAATCACCCTTAGGGCCTCGCTGGTTTCAATCAGGGTGACCATTTTCAACGATCGCGGTGACGATCACCACAACTAATCGTCGCCTCGAATCACAGTGACATGTCCGTGCTGAGGACGATTGCGGGGATGGGTGGGTCTCGCACGAAAAATAAAACGTGTACTGTACGTCCAAATGTCTAATACCTCTTGATCCGTTAGTCGGATCCTTTACCAAACTTCATCATTAGCTTCTTCACATTGATGGCTATCCACCCATGCCGTGCTTCGTGGGTGAAACTCTCTCTGGCGATCACCTTGTTGTTCTACTCGTCCGATTTAGTAAGTGCCAAATCGGGAAAGGCCATTCTGTATTTTTCAAAAAGTCTGAAAATTGACTTGACAATATTCGCATCTTAAGTTACATTTTTATACCCTCGCCGATAGGCAAGAGGAGATATAGCCTTAGTCCATGTACATACGTGTGTACGTTAGCAACACCTTTCATTTTGAGCAGCTTATGGCATACTCACGGTGTTGTAGTCAGCGTCTGTCCGTCCGTCGTCTTCAAAAACTTGACGTTGGGGAAATTTGTTCTAATTTCTGTTTCCCCTCAACAAACATTATGACATTTCACACATGCCTTTCTCTAATGATTCACTATCATGCTGTGACAAATCCACGACCCCAAGAACACCGCTAACCCCAAGGTCACAGTCTTTGTGCTTTCATAAACTTAACATTGGGGGAAATTTGTTATCTTTTCTGTTTCCTTTCACCAAACGTTTTGATATTTCACACATACCTTTCTCATGCTGTGACAAACTCATGCTCATGCTCAGACCCCGCTAACCCCAAGTTCACAGTCTTTATGCTTTCATAAATTTAACGTTGGGAGCTCTGTTTCCTGTCGCACCACTATAGGGAAGGCCTCGTCCAGTATTCCCGCGACATTTCCAAGTTTATATCCCCGATAAATTCCACAAAAAGGCCATTCATTCCTTATAATTCCAGCATTTGAAATAAATTCATCAAGAAAATGTGTTTATTTTCCATTTTCTTAAGAATTATTTTAACTGCACCTCACGGTTATGGAAAGTAGTTCGGCATGGGAGTTTACTGGGTTATAAATTTTGGACAGAGACTTGCTACAGGCCAATCAAATGTTAGGGAATTGTGTAAATATTTTTGTGCTGGAATTATTGCTTGATATTTCACACATGCCTGCCTTTAATGGTTTACTATCATGCCGTGCCAAATCCATGACTGTCAGACCACCGTTAACCCCTAGGTCAAGGTCACAATCTTAGCGCTTTCGCAAACTTAACAAGTTAAGATTGGGGGAAATCTCTGTTTCCTTTCACACAGCTTCTTGATATTCGTTAAACTAAAGCACCACCAGGCGCGCACTTCATTGTCTTCTGACAACTCTTGTTCATTTTCGCACTTTGTATCCTTGTCCACGCAATAACTACTTGACCGATCATAACCAAATTTGGTATACATGTTTATCACGGCAAGTTCTACTTGACAGATCGTAACCAAATTCGGTATGCATGTTTATCAAGGCAAGGTGAAGAACCCTATTGGTGACTTGTCTCCCCTTGTTGACTGGCATTGCCTCGACGGGCGACTTTTTCCGATTTTAGATTAACATTTTTCAATTCGATATGACTAATTAATTTTTATGAAATAGCTTTTAACCCATTGGCTCCAGAAAGTAGATAAAACATGTATTTGACAGTTTTAATTTGATAATAAATGCCAATATGACTTACTGCAGAAAAACTCCCCTATTGTCGAACTTGTGTCACATTTTCCCCCTTCCAAAGGCACTGTCCCTCTACCCCAAAAATGAAAGCAGCACTGACTTCTAACTGAATTAGTATGGTTACATGATTGCCGTTGTTCGACACCGCTCACAGCCGTGTTCAAATGTAAAGCACATGCTGTTTGATCATGCTGTATGTAGACAATGCTCATTTCGGGGCCAAGCCAACACCTACGTAATGCATGTGTCTCATGACGTTACTACAATGCGCCATTACATCACCAGACCAGTTCACAATGGTCGCACTGAAATTTTGAAATTGATGCAGAGGATGGGGCACCTGCATCATGCGACTTGTACTGCGGCCCCAGAATATGTATAAGTAAATCAGCTGTTTGAATGGAACAGGTAATCAAAGTACCGAACATACTGCATATATGCTCAAATTACACGATATTTCCGACGGAAATGGTGGGTTGTTGGTCGGGTGAACATGACAGCGTAAATTAACGGTAGGGGTTCCTCCTTATAGGAACGACGATTTGCCTGGTTTGGCCCTCAGCTATGTTTTTATTTTTGGTTCTTTTGTTACCTCGGAGTTGAATTGGGTTATTGCCCATTATAAAAGTAGTAAGATTATTACTGATCCTACTGCTTTTGGGAGGGGGCCAAGTGATTCTGGTGTGGCGAGGACCTGGATCAGGATTATTCTGATTTCAGGGTTGAATATATGTTGTTTTTTTGTCGATTGCGGAAAGCGAGACATAGTGATTACAATGATGTCTGGGTGTACTTGTGTCCGTCCGTCCGAAATATGCGTTAAATATAATACCTTATATCTCTGCAGTCCTTAGGCACATTGAGTTGAAACTTCATATGCTTATTAATGATCATCCATATATTCATGCTGTATCCCATTCATGCAACCCCTGTGCCGATGGTCAAGGTCAAATGACTGAGAAGTTTGTGTTAAATTTGTTGTCCATATTTGTGTTAAACTTTTCACATAACTACTATCTCTGTAAGCGTAAGTCGGATTTGCTTAAAACTTTGTCTGCCTATTGGTCATCGTCCCTATTTTCATTATGTATCCCATTTATGCGGCGCCTGTGCCCAAGGTCAAGGGTAGAGGACTTAGAAGATGCATCAAAATTTGCATTAAAGTTATTAGTCATCATCCATATATTCATTCACTGTCCCATGCATGCAGCCACTGTGCCCAAGGTCAACTGAGTTAGAAGTTCACCTTGTTTGTAATGCAAACATTTTATTTTCTTCAATAACTCATCAATCGCTTCACCAATTTTGATAACATATGATATGGCTACCATGTTTGTCTAGGGATGGTGCTTTGTTTTCAATACGACCAACGTCCGACCGCCCAAGGTCAAGATCACTGAGGACTTGATGTTTTTTATTATCAAGGCTCCCAGCGAGGGGATTAGCTTCGTTTAACAATGCCAGTTCTTGTTTTTCATTGTATCTGTTGCTACATTATACATATCTTACCCTGAGACCAACAGATGCCTCGGTGGGCTCGACATGCAGGCCGTGGCTATCTGGTTATTGTAAATACAGTATTCAGTTCTGATTTTGGGACCCCCCCCCCATTTGTACAGGTAATATATTAGAAACAAAATTGCTACCCCGCAAAGGTAACAATTTCACCCCATCTCTTTAATGTAACACATGGAAGAGTGATTTTTGCTATCAGTTAACTGGCGTGTTTGATATATTAGTGATATAAAACTGTCAAAACTGTATCAATAAATTATTAATAAAGAACATACACATGCAGAAATTGGTTATTTTACCATGTCACGGTGTTTATCTGACATTTTCATGTACATGTATATCTTGTAAATTTGAAAGCTTCATTTCGTTATGTTAAATGTTGAAAAACAACAAGAGAAAAGATCGTTTCCATGGGAAAATGATTTTCCTGTTCTATTATTTTTGACAAATTACAAGTTCTACATCAAATAATATTTGTTTAAATGTATAAAGTATACAGTTTACTAAATGTTGACCTACATTCAACAGGTTTGAGTATGCTCTTCGGTTGCTCACATTTTTTGAATGGGTCAAATTGTGAGCCGTAGATAACATATCGGAGGTGAATTATTGTAGCTAGTAATATATAGGATTTAGTACTAAACCCATTGACCCGACCTTAAATGGCCTTAGCTGTTGATAAGCCGTTAAACCCCAACAAACAAACAAACCGACGGAAATGTAACAATAACGTTCGAGCATGTCCAGCCGTGAGTAAACGTTTGCCGTGGCCATGGCAAAAGTTTACCCACGACTGGACATTTTCGAACCTTATATTGTCATTACCTGTTCTTCTACAGCTACAGACAAGCACAGGCCTCTGTTCTACAGGGACTGTCCCGCCTACACAAACAGGGTGTGGACACGAAACGGCCCGAAGATTACTTCGCCGAGATGGCCAAGTCAGATGACCACATGAAAAAGGTTTGCTATTATGAAATTGAAGGGGTCAGTGGGCCTCCTTCCACTGACCCCTACAATTAAACTATACTTTATACATAGTTTTAGGGGCGGCCAGTTGGAAACATGAAAATTGGAAATGGGCAGTCATCCTTGCCGAAATCCCGATATGCCTGGTATGGCGCTCGGGTACAATTTTGGCTTTCTTGTAGTTAAGAGTTGAATCCAGTATTACCCATTATAAGAGTAGTAAGATTAGTGCTAATCCTATTACTTTTATTGTGTGGGGCTAATTGACTTTGGTATGACTAGGATCTGGCACTAGATCAGGTTATGGTAATTTCATATTTTTATGTCCCCTGACTCGGTAGAGCCGGAGGCATAAAGTGTTTGGGCTGTGTTTGTTGGAGTTTCTCAATTCTGTAATAACTTCTATATCCCTTGAAGCATTACTTTATATATTTCTGTACATAAGACTTGTGCACAAATGCCACACATCCATTCTGCCCTTAATATGACCTTTTGACCTTCACAACCATGCTTATGAATACTGATCACTTTTGGTTAATTATTTTGCCATAGTTTCTCCAATCTGCCACCGGAGGCAGTAGGGTTGGTAACGTTACGTGCCGAATAGGGGCCCCCAGGTAACGTGCCATATAGGGGCCCTGTCATGTGCCAAATAGGGGCCCCTGGGTAACGTGCCATATAGGGGCCCTGTCATGTGCCAAATAGGGGCCCCTGGGTAACGTGCCATATAGGGGCCCTATCATGTACCAAATAGTGGCCCCTGGGTAACGTGCCATATAGGGGCCCTGTCATGTGCCAAATAGGGGCCCATGGATAATGTGCCATATAGGGGCCCATGATGTGCCAAATAGGGGCCCCTTGGTAATGTGCCATATAGGGGCCCTGTCATGTGCCAAATAGGGGCCCCTGGGTAACGTGCCATCCTATAGGGTCACCCTTCACATCCTCTACACTGACAGGGTGCTAAGCTGCCATATA
>CM055268.1:17468253-17526709 GCA_029237695.1 Conchocele bisecta | reverse complement strand
GGTGTACCGGCTACTGCCTAATGACCTCTGCCCGGAGGGTAGCCTTCCGGCACCTCGTACTTCAACGAATAAGGAGCACCTTGGAGTGTATGGAAGAACCTGTAGAGTTCCGGCAGGAACTCCGGGTGCTCCCACACTCCGTGTGTGTTAAGAGCGTGTTTGACTACCGACAGTCGTTGACTGAGGGTAGTCGGGCACAGCCAGGGTACCAAACCCCAGCTCTTGACGTACGTAAACTGACCCAGAGTCAGTCTTATAAGGTGCACTCACCATATTTCCCCTCCGAGGCTCCTCAGTTGGACCCCGATGCAGTTCGGTGTGGTATTTCTGAGGGCTCCACTGTTAAGATTAAAGTGGAGCAACTCAGGAGGTGGAAATCGAGGCTGAGGGCCTTGGTCAACGTGTGTTCGCACATGGAGCTTTTCGCCGCCACCCAGTATAAGCTGGCGACGTCTGTGCGACAAGAGGACGATTTTCCTCGTCTCTCCGTGGCCAAGGCACAGGCAAGAGCCACCCGCCACGCTGTGGCAGAGAGTGTGTCACTAGTATCAGACCTCTTGCAGGTCAGACGTGACTCTGCTCTGGCTACTTCCAAAGAGCTTCTGCCATCAAGCAGGGAGACCCTTCGGTCTGCCCCGCTTAACGCAGAGTCCCTCTTTGTGGCCGAGTTCCTGACGTCCTTAAGCAGGATCGTCAAGAACATGAACGGCTAGCACTGCTTAGGAACTTGGCGCCCGCGGCGCCAAAGTTCAAAAAGCAGAAGGAAGTGGCAGCCCCTGCATCCCAGAAGAAGCCTTCTGGTGGCAGGAGGAGGAAGCAGAAGGTTCGCAAGGCGGAATACTTCACTCCTTCCAATGCTCCTACCAACGCAGCTCGCGGTCGCGGCTTGTTTGGTCGTGGGTCAGCTCACTCTCGAGGCTCTTCGCAGTTTCGGGGTCGGGGTGTTACCCGATAGCGTTGTGCCACTTCCCACACTGCCCCCTCCACCTGCACCTCGCGTGCCGGTGGGGGGAAGACTGGCCTACTTTGTGGAGGAATGGGAAGGCATTACAGACGACACGTACGTGTTGTCAATAATAAAAAACGGATATTCTATACCGTTCATTACGCCTCCCTGCTTAACTCCAGGGGCCAAGTCTAGTCCAATATCTAGACGACTGGCTGGTCCATCACCCCTCACGGGAAGTTCTCGTACATCACCTGTCACAGGTTTGGACTATAGTAACCCGCCTGGGGTTACTGCCCAAACTGGAGAAATCAGAACTAGTACCGAGCCAGAGGTTCAGTTTCATAGGGATGTACTTCCTGTCAGATCTTGGCATCGTGAGGGTACCACTAGACAGAACATGCAACCTTGTTGCACTCCTGTCAGAGTTTACAAGAAAAACTTGCACTACCGCGAAAACGTTTCTTTCACTCCTGGCGTCCCTCAACTCGGCAGCGGATTTTGTCGAAATGGGCAGGTTACACCTTCGCCCATTGCAGTTAATTCTGCTCTCCCAGTGGAGATCGCAAACACAACCGCTGCATGCCGAGATCAGCCTGGGCCACGTCTTTCACCACCACATTCGTTGGTGGCTGATACCCAAGCGGTTCACTCGAGGCGTGCCTATTCACGACCCCGAACCCCAGTTCCACCTATATACAGACTCCAGTCTGCACGGATGGGGAGCTCATCTGGAACCACTTGGAAAGACCTGCCAGGGGACTTGGTCTCACAACCAGTCTCAATCTCATATCAATCTGTTTCGTTGGCTCTGGCAAACCTGCTTCCCCTGATAAAGGGCAAATGTGTATTGGTGGCGACGGACAACTCGACCGTCGTCTCATACATACGCAAGCAGGGGGGTATCCACTCTCTGTCCATGTTCAGAGAGACATGGGATCTGCTGACATTTTGCCAGGAAAAAGGCATCTCTCTCAGAGTTCGCCACATTCCTGGCAAATTGAACGTCATAGCGGACAAGCTATCCCGCGGGACACCAATTCCCACAGAGTGGGAAATCAATCCGCTGATAACGCAGAGCTTGTTCAACCTGTGGAGCACTCCATATATGGATCTGTTCTCCACAAGGTACAACAACAAACTCCCACGCTTCGTGTCTCCTGTGCCAGATCACAGAGCACTAGCAGTGGACGCGTTCTCGATGGAATGGGAGAACCTGTTCACGTACGCATTTCCACCACCGAGGCTGTTACAACAGGTTCTCCGGAAGGTCAGGGCATCGAATGCTCTGGTCATTCTGATAGCCCCCAATTGGCCACAGATGTCGTGGTTCAACGACCTTCTCGATCTGCTGGTAGACTATCCCAGATCCATTCCATCAATACCAAGGTTGTTAACTCAGAACAACTTGTCGCACAGCAATCCAGACATATTCCACCTTCACGGTTGGATGTTGTCAAGGAATCCATTAGAAAGGGAAAATTTTCTTCGAAAGTTGCCCAGTACGTCTCCACAGCTAGACGTAATTCCACAAACAAGGTGTATCAGGCAAGATGGAAAATTTTCACGGATTGGTGTGGTGCGCGATCATGCGATCCACTCTATTCCACTCATAGCGGAATTTTTCACCTTTCTGTATGAATCACGGGATCTTTGTCCAATGACCATTAAAGGTTATAGGGCAATGCTGTCTTAATACCTTACGGTTTAGACAGAACTGCGACATAGGCACTAACCATGTCTTGTCTGAGTTAATTCGCAGTTTTCAGTTACGAAAACCGATAACGAACTCACTCACACCAAGATGGAACTTATCATTGGTCCTTCTGGCCTTAACAAAGTCTCCATATGAACCATTGTCAGGAGCTACTTTGTTGAATGTATCTATCAAGACGGCCTTTCTACTATCAATGGCCTCGTCCAGAAGAGTCAGTGAGATTCATGCATTATCAGTGGAAGAGGGCCATATTCGTTTTAATCAAAATGATGGTTCAGTTACCCTCCTTCCTCATACTGGTTTTCTGGCTAAAAATCAGTTTCCTTCTATGACCCCATCAGCTATCCATATTCCTTGCCTCACTTCAATAGTTGGTCCGCAGGATAAGGATAGGTTACTGTGTCCAGTTTGATCATTGCGGTTCTATCTGAGGGCAGTAAAAAATAAAAGGGGGGGTCCGAAACGTCTGTTTATACCATCCGTGGGCAATCAGGACGTTTCAAAGGACTCGGTTTCGAGATGGATCAAGCTATGTATTGCTAGATCGTATCAGGAGCTAACCAATAGAGACCTATCATTCATGAAGATTAAAGCTCATGAGGTTAGAGCGATCTCGTCTTCTCTCGCATTCTCTCGGAATGTTCCTCTACCGGATATAATGAGAGCTGCCTATTGGCATTCTCACTCAACCTTTTCTAACTTTTACCTTCGTTCACTGTCTAGACAGATGGACGAGGTATTATCTCTGGGACCACTGGTAGCAGCCGAGAACGTGGTCAGGTAGAAGGTTTTCGTTCAGTAAGGAAACAGAGAGCTTGGATGTTGTACAGTATTACTTGTTTTGTTACATACACCGCTAGTGTCTGTCATCTGTTCGACGGTTGTCGGCAGTCTTACTCGTGACTACGGGAAGTATCCTATGGTCGCGGTATCTTATTGTAATACACACATTTAGGTATATCTTACCATTTTTGTACACCATCTACCAAGCGTCTAGCAGGCTGCATTCTAAACTGTCCCCCTGACTAGTTTTTTATAAGACCTTAGTGTGAGAGACTATATATATATTACTCCATGCCTCGGAATGCTGAGATGTACTGTTGATGAAAATCGGAAGCATCTCGGAACTACTGTAATGGTGAGTTTGACACCCAACAAGTTCTGAAGAGGTTTCTTTAAACCTCCCACCAGTCTGACAAATTCTGATGGCATAATGTAATATGGAATGAATGAAGTAGAAAATAATTTTTTAAGTAAAATATATTTCTACGAATGAAATTCCATATTACATTAGGGAGGCCCACCTCCCACCCCGCTTGAATGGGCTTTGACACACAGCTTGTTCAAGATGGCTATCGGACAGTCTACGCATGTCCAACTAGGTAGCTAGGGGTGCCACCTGGCGGTGGCCTAAGGGAAGTAACTCCCGGGAGTAGGTTGTAAGGCACTAGTTATCTCTCTTTTGCTGCGGTTTTAAGACCAGTAGATCTATATGGCATAATGTAATATGGAATTTCATTCGTAGAAATATATTTTACTTAAAAAATTATTTTCACTATTAAACTTTGTACGACTAAAATGTTCGTAGGTGCAAATTTAGGATCTTCTGGCAATTCCAATTGATGGATTTACATTTATTGAGCATAGGCTGCATATGCTCAATAAATGTAAATCCAATAATTGTTTACAAGAAAACATTGTTAATGTGAAATTTGTTTGTAATTGCAAAATTATGATAGTCATTAATGTGAAATTTGTTTGTAATTGCAAAATTATGATAGTCAGAATCTGTAAATTGAACATTGTTTTCTTGTAAACAAGCAGCCTATGTCAATACATGTATCCATCAATTAACATTTCCAGACGATTCTAAATTTGCACTGACAAACATTTTAGTCCTACGAAGTTTAGTGAAACGGGCCCCTGGATCTACATCATTTGCAAACTTTATTGTTGAGGTCTGTAATACTGATATGGTTAACCAAGTTGTATGTAAAACATGCGATCTTCGTCCATTATAACGTTCATTATACCCCTGGCATACAAAGTATGTCGAGGGGTATATAATATTAATTTCCGTCTATCTGTTTGTCAATCCGTCAGTAATATTTGCGTTAAAAGAATTAAGTTTGCCACAATTCATTCAGGCATTCGCCGTCTATAAAAACATCATGTGCCAGGTGCATCCTAATAGGCGACCAGAATTAGATCTGTATGAGCGTGATATAATTGACATGGCATCCAGGTATGGGGGTCGCGGCTTTTATGAGTACCACAAATCTTTCTCGGCACAGGCTGCGGCACATCTCCGCTTCCATGGCGTGAAAATAGACTGGTCAGTTAGGAATAATAGGTTGTTTTGTTCCATATTTTCAAATTACAAGGCTAATTGTTGCTCCGAGTGTGTGCACATGTCGCAGTTCTGTCACAAACCCATGCTTTCTCTGGTAGTACAATGGAACCGTACAATAAGGCCAGTAGAGTTACCACGACTGCTTGTAGTTTTGCCAACCGTGCAAATTCCACCAAAGATCTTTTGGGTCGCACACGAGTGATTCACAATGGAAACGAGATTTGTAACAATTTTAACACTATGCGTGGTTGCCATGCGTCTCAATGCAGACATGTGCATTTGTGTTTAGTATGTAAACAGAGTGATCACTCTAAAATGAATTGTCAGAATTCAAAAAACTGGCGGGGCCAGGGACAGAAAATACCGAGCCTGAGATAGTGCCTAGGAACAGCCCTATAAACTGTTATAAAATTGAGGTTTGAGTTGCAGCATCATCCAGATAAGAACTTCACTAACTATTTAATTGACGGATTTTCAGAGGGATTTGAGACTGGTTTTAAGCATTTACCTGCATTACCGTATGAGTGTAAAAACTTGTTGTCTGCAATTAAACAGCCTGACATTACTTCACAGTTGATTCTCAGTCAGAATTAGTTAAAGGATATTTGATCGGCCCTTTTGATAGCATTCCATATCTACATTATCGTATCAGCCCAATTGGCATTGCTGAGGGGAAGTACTCTGGGAAAAAATAAAAAGAGGTTAATTGTAGACTTCTCAGCACCTCATGATAATTTATTACATCCCAGTTTAAATGACCTTATTGATAGGGACGAATACTCCTTGAACATATGTCACCATTGACCATGCGATTAGAATAACTCAGCGATTGGGAAAGGGGAGTAGATATTGTAAAGCTGACATTCAAGATGCCTTTAAACAGGTTCCTGTCAAGAGGGAGTTGTGGCCCTTTCAGGGTATCAAGTGGAACAATAAATATTACTTCTACACCAGATTAGTGTTTGGCAGTCGATCTAGTCCTAAATTTTTTGATTGTTTATCTCAAGTTATTTGTTGGATCCTGCAAAACAATTATGGAATCAGTCATTGTTTACATTTGCTGGACGATTTTCTCACAATGTATGTGTTCATTAGCCTATTTCGGCTTTCTTCGCTGCGGTGAGTTCACTGTTAAAGCTCGGAATGATGATGTTTATTCATATTTGAAATGTCAGGATGTGTCGTTCTTGACAGATCATTCTATGTTTTGTCTTACGCAACCTACTTCCAAGACTGATCGGTTCAGTGTAGGCGTTGATATACCGATATACAGAAATAACTTCATTAATTGCTGTCCAGTGTATTTGATGGAACATTATTTGTGCCTACGCAGAGAGCAGCTTACATCTACTGCGTTTTGTTATGATATCTCGCCACTATTCATAGACGTGAATGGCAAACCGTTCACTAGGACGAAGTTTCTTTATTAGTGAAGCAAGTTTTTATGCAGACTCGGTTATGACGAGAATAAATATAGTGGCCATTCATTTCGGATTGGTGCTGCAAGCAGTGCAGCAAAAGCTAACATTGAAGATCACATGATACAAACTCTCGGTCGATGGTCTTCATCATGCTATACCAGGTACATCAGAGTTGCACGCAGTGCTATACAAGCTGCACGTGTCATTGACTTCGTACAAGGTAAACAATACTGTGGATGTGATAGTTCGTGCACTTTATTTAACAGCAGGTTACACACAGATGTCATATTTGTCTACATGTTCTTGTTGGGGTACAACAAACTATTAATTAAGTTTGTTATGAGTACACGCATACCTGATTAATTTCTCCTCTTGGGGGCACTCATTGCTATTTTTAGTTTAAAAAATATCAATTCATTTTGGACTATTTTGCCCCCTTTTCGATAAATTAATTCATATGTACATTTATGTGCGGCATCAGTTGAAACATTTGCCAGACTTGTTGATACATCATTCACTCGCCTGAAGCGACTCGTCCCAGTACGTACGCTTGACACGACATTCTGTACGCTCGTCTCACCTCATTATCGGCTCGCCAGTCGGTACACTCGACTGCCCTGGACGACCCACCTCTCTATAGTCCGAGTACGCTCGACTCGCCAGTCGGTTACGCTCGACTACCCTGCACCACATTCCTCATTATAGTCGGTACGCTCGACTCGCCAGTCGGTACGCTCGACTAATTTCGACGACTCACCTCTTTATAGTCGGTACGCTCGATCGCCAGTCAGTACCCTTGACTCGCACTTCGAGTTGTTAACTCAACTCAGATCTTTCTAGTCGTCCACTTGATGCACATCCTAGTTGTTAACTCAACTCAGCTCTTTCTAGTCTATGCTCGACTCACCTCTTTCTAGTATTTCACTCAACTCGTCACCCTCTAGTCGTTTCACGCGAGTTATTAGCTCTACACATTCACTCCGCCATAGTCGTGCAAGAGAATAGCTACTGCATACGTCTCACCTCTTGCTCAGAGAAACTGGTCTGGCACATGCGAGTCTGATGAAGCACAACACCAAATAGCAGGTAGCCCCCAATGAGGAGCCAAATATGTTAAGATATGTGGTTATGTAATATATACATGTATGATAGTACCGGTGCTATGTTAGCTTAATAAGATATTTCATGTTTTCTATATACAGTTGCATGATGTGGGGATTGGTGGGTCAGAGGGATGGAGTGGGGTTATTGAGTATTTCAGATAACTGATAAAGGCAGGACAATACAAGTTACAGCATAATGATGATCTTCCTGCAAGTTTAGGTAATAGTCAATCGAGTAATCTGGTAATAGTGTATAAATGTATTCCTATGTGATAACTCACTGATAGGCATATTATCACTGCTGTTACATGTAAATAGAGTAACGGTGTTCCAGGCTTATTAATCAGTGCTCCAGATAAGGAATTAGAAATTGAGTATTGTCACTCCATCATTTCTGAAGCAATTGGGTATTTCAAAATTTTAATTGTGTAAAATAAAATCACTACTGTTTACACATCAACAGCAATTATTGAATAGTTTGCTTCGAAATGAAACCTTGGAGACAATTCTGATGAAATAACAAGATGTTTTTTCATGGAAAATAAGAAAAAATATGCTATATTTGTGGTCTATTTATTGTTTTCTGCAGCATGATAAAGGTACCACAAATTTTGTATTGCTTTTTGATACTCGCTACTTCTGATTTCAATTGTTTTTTTGGCAATTTTAATTGGGTATTTAAGCAAATACACAGCTTATCTGGAGCTTGATTAATGTTGTGCTTATTCATGGCAGTGTATGTCGGCAATTTAATTTCTAATGATTGTAAGTCCTTCTGAGCATGTGTTTGGCATATGGACACATGCTTATATAACTTTATGTGCAATTTCTTCAAACTTGTACTCAAATCAGGCAGTTTGATTGTCTGTCAGTCTTGACGAATCAAACTTCCTGCTTTCGAGCATGATAACAGAATGTGCCCTCAGAAGGTTTTATAAGCGCATGGCTTGAACTTTCATCCCGAAATATCTGAAATTGACTTCCATTTAACCTTTGGGCTATTCCAATAATCAGACAAAGGGGGGTGTTTTTCCAAAATCTGAAAAACTGACAAACACCAGATCATGATGAATGACTGCTCATTACGAGACACCTCATCGGGGTCTACAGTTTTTGCCAAGGAAAATTCATTGAGTTAATAAAAAATTTGGTTAATCCATATGAAAACATGTACTTGGGACCAAGAATTTGAATTTGAGTTATCAGTAGTTTGACTTAAACCTTTGAACCCGAAAGCCCGCTATAGCGATTTATGCAAAAAGTGCTGTTCCAGATGAGCCGGCTTGTCACGAACCGTCTCATCCGGATCTGCACTTTTTGAAAGTAATTTTCATATTTGAGAGAACAAAAAATACCCCCTTTTCATAAATTGACTAGTCTGAAAACCAGTTTGTGACGGATTGGTTGCGAAATTGACATATCAAAATCCATTCCAGTTACTTAGGGGTAAAAGGGTTAAGAGAATGTGAGATAACGAGTGTCAACTGTATTACACATGACAATCATGTAAGTGCCCAGAAAGTTGCCACCGTAGTCACTATCCCAGACGCCGATTGGGAAGTCGGAAGACTACACGTTACATATCACGCTGACAGAGGAGGATGCTGGGACGTTACAGAGGTTTGTCGACTCTGGGAACCCCAAACACATCCACGACGCCCACGATGTTCTCGCCTTGATGATCAAACATCTGACGAAATCACGACTTGACAAGTTTGAGAAGACCCTACTCATCATCGAAGACAGGATTGGGATATCACTTAGTGCACTTATACAGGTAGGATACAATAACATGTGTGGGTGGTGGTCGGGCGAATGAGACGGCGTAAATTAACGGTATGGGTTCCTCCTTATAGGAATCACGATTTGCCTGGTTTGGCCCTCAGGTACGTTTTTAGCTCGCCTGCACGAAATGCAGAAGAGCTTATGGCATACCCCCGGCGTCGTTGGCGTCGGCTTCGTCCACAAACTTAATGCTGGGGTAAATGTCTTATAACTTCTGTTTCCTTTCATGGAACGCCTTGATATTTCATATATGCATTCCTCAGATGACCCTCTATCATGCTGTAGCAAATCCATGACCCACCACCCAACCCTTACCCCAAGGTCAAGGTCACAAACTTAGCACATTCATAAACTTAACGTTGGGGTAAATTTCTTATACTATCTGTTTCCTTTCATGGAATGCCTTCATATTTCATACATGCATTCCTCAGATGACCCTCTATGATGCTGTAGCAAATCCATGACCCACCACCCAACCCTTACCCCAGGGTCAAGGTCACAAACTTAGCATGTTCATAAACTTAACGTTGGGGTAAATGTTGTGTAACTTCTGTTTATTTACATGGAACGCCTTCATATTTCATACATGGATTCATCTGATGATACTCTATCGTGCTATAGCAAATCCATGACCCACCGCACATCCCTTACCCCAAGGTCAAGGTCACAAACTTAGCACATTCATAAACTTAACGTTGGGGTAAATGTCTTATAACATCTGTTTTCTTTCATGGAACGCCTTGATATTTCATTCATGCATTCCTCAGATGACCCTCTATCATGCTGTAGCAAATCCACGACTCACCACCACCCTTTTTTTTTAACCCTAACCCCAAGGTCAAGGTCACAAACCTAGCACATTCATAAACTTAACGTTGAGGTAAATGTTGTGTAACTTCTGTTTATTTACAGGGAATACCTTCATATTTCATACATACATTCATCTGATGATACTCTATCGTACTATAGCAAATCCATGACCTACCTCCCACCCCTTTCCCCAAGGAAATGATATATTTCATACATGCATTCCGCAGATGACCCTCTATCATGCTGTAGCAAATCCACAACCCACCACCCAACCCTTATGCCAAGGTCAAGGTCACAAACTTAGCATGTTCATCAACTTAACGTTGGGGTAAATGTTGTGTAACTTCTGTTTCTTTACAGGGAATGCTTCGATATTTCATACATGTATTCATCTGATGATCCTCTATTCTGCTTAATCCATGACTCACCCCCCCCCATCCATTTTCCCAAGGTCAAGGTCACAAACTTAGCACATTCATACATGCATTCCTCATGTGAATAGCTATAATGCTGTAGAAAATCACCAACTTGGTGTGTTCATAAACTTAACGTTGGGTTAAATTTTGTTTTACTTCTGTTTTCAGGGAGCGCATTGATATTTCATACATGCATTCATCTTAATATGCTTTATTATGCTATAGCAAACCCATGACCCACCTTGCACCACTGACCCCAATGTCAAGGTTCACCGCACGCCCTTTAACCCAAGGTCAAGTTATATAATATTCATGTTTTTTTATGCAACTGTGCCAAGTTTGAATGAAGGCTGCCAACAGGCGAGCTTCATTGTCTTCTGACAACTCTTGTTACCTTTGGCTCTTTAGTTACCTGGGAGTTGAATTGGGTTATTGCCCATTATAAAAGTAGTAAGATTATTACTGATCCTGCTGCTTTTGGGAGGGGCCAATTGATTCTGGTGTGGCGAGGACCTGGCATCAGATCAGGATTATTCTGATATCAGGGCTGAATATATAGTTTTGTTATTGTAAATATTCAGTTCTGATTTTTAGCCAGGTTTTTTGAGAAAAAAATCCAGGCTATTGGATTGGCGAAAGCCGGGCGGGCGGCGGGCGGCGTCCACAATCAATGTTAAGTTTTCGTGTTTTGAGTCCATTTCTTTGTTACTGTACCACCTAGGACCACCAAACTTTCACAGCTTCATAATCAAGGGGTGCCCACCACATATCACTACCCAACATGTTACCTTTTTTTGAACTTGACCCATTTTTTTCGCGCAGTCGACTTAGCCATTTTCAATGTTAAGTTTTCGCGTTTACAATGTTAAAATTTTCGAGTTTAGAATCCATTTCTTTGGTACTGGACCACCTAGGACCACCAAACTTTCACAGCTTCATAACCAATGGGTGCCTACCACATACAACTATCCAACATGTGACCATTTTTTTTTACCTTCACCTATTATTTCTAAGTAATTGACTTCGCCATTTTCAACTTTAACTTTTTAACGTACGTCTGGTTAAAGTTTTTTTGGTTAAAAGTTTTTCGTTATACTATATCTCTGCAACTGCTTCGCCCATTACCTTGAAACTTCACATGGGTGTTTATCATCATCCATATTTTCATTCTACCCCCCAACTGTGCGGCCCCTGTGCCCAATGTCAAGGTCAAATTACTTTGAATTTTTTTGTTAAAGTTATTTTGTGTACTGTATCTCTGCAACTACTTCACCCATTACCTTGATACTTCACATGGGTGTTTATCATCATTGTCGCGCCCGCTTGCGGAAAGCATGATATCGTCTGCATTTTGGCATACGTCCGTCCGTCCGTCCGTACGTCCGTGTGTCCGGTTAAGTTTTTTGTTAAAGAATTTTTGTTTTAAAGTTTTTCCATCTACTATATCTATTTTTTTAGTGTCCATGCCTCGCCCCAAGGCGCGACATGCAGGCCACGGCCATCTAGTCTACAAAAAGTGGGTATAATTATGTTATCCAAGTGTCTATGCTTGGAAAAAACCTGGCCTTCGTGGCTTTGCCTCGTTTCTTTTTGGATTTTTCCCTCATTTGTACATGTACTTGAACATGTACACATGTACATGTACTTGTACAGGTAATATATGGGATTTAGTACTAAACCCATTGACCCGGCCTTAAACGACCTTAGCTGTTGATAGGCCGTTAAACCCCAACAAACAAACAAACAAACAATAACATGTGTTTCTTAGATGATATGTTGGCGGTTGTGTCAACGTATGGGAGATTTCGGGGTCGTTGCTCAAATGCCCCGGTGCACCGTCTGTACACGGAAACCCCCAATGGGTTCGAATAAACCAGATAATGCTTATTATACCCCCGCCGCAACGAGTTGTGGGGGGGTATACTGGAGTCAGGTTGTCTGGGCAGACATTCGGGTACTTATGTGGCTAGCCCCACAGGGTTATGGACTTGTTAAAGGATAGGGTTGGTTACAATTAGCCACCTAAAACATCGTTTTATGTGGCTAAAAATGGTTTTATGTGGCTAATATTTAATATGCGATAAGCCACATAGTTACCTGAAAGTAAAGACGTCCGTCCGTCCGTCCGTCCGTCCGTCCGTCCCCGGGTTTCTCATGATGAGAAGGTGTGTCACAATCAATAACCACGCACCTACGTCCAAGGTCAAGGTCACAGTTGAAGGTCAAAGGTCAAACCTATTGAAATTCCCCTCCGCTCTATATCTTCTACACCGATGCATGAATTATCAAATGCCTTGGCACAAATGTTTCTCAGGATGAGAAGGTGTGTCGCGATCAATAACCACGCACCTACGTCCAAGGTCAAGGTCACAGTTGAAGGTCAAAGGTCAAACCTATTGAAATTCCCTTCCGCTCTATATCTTCTACACCGATGCATGGATTATCACACTATGCCCAGGGTCAAGGTCACAGACTTGATGCGTTTGAAACCTTAACGCTCGGCTAAATGGCTTATACTCAAAAATGCCTCGTTTTCTTTGGCTGCCAGTGGGGGTATTCGTGTGCCGACAGGCCACATTTCTAGTTAATTTTTATTATACTGATTTTTTTACATTATCACAGCCAAAATGGCTGTGATAATGTAAACAAATCAGTATAATAATTCTGCATACTTTTAATCATCAAATATATGCAGTAGTTAGTTCTATATGAAATAATGTATTTCATGAAAAAGAAATTATTACTCCCTCAAAATATACTTTGCTAGAAAAATATACTTTGCAATGCTGGTGAAATAGGCTACTGAAATATAAACACATTGCATATGGAATATATTTATAATGGTATTTACATGAAAGCATAGAACTTTACATGGCCGGATACATTATGGATGAATGATTGCGACGTGCATGGGATAGGGCAAAGGCACGCGAACATAGGCAAGACGGTAGTAAAATGACATACCACATTTTCTATTGCCTGTTCCACGTTTTTCTGCCGACAAACTTTTGGCTATTAAACACATCAAATCTAAAAAATATTAAAATGTAAATACTTTTTCAACCATAACAAAGAAGTCACCCTCCTCAGTTTTATTTAGTTAAAAATATATAGAAAATCGTCCACCCCCTTTTCAACGATAGCCCCACACTGTTCCGTGAGAACAGTGGCATCATACTGTACGTTACGTAACGTACAGTACAGTACAGTACGACACTAGGTGGGTGAGGTAACTGTCATGGGAAATGTTTTGGAAAATGACTGAAACATGACTAGATACATGTAGCTTGGAAATGATGTAACCAAAAAAAAACAAAAGTAAGATTTTGAAAATCGATCAACAAATTCCAAAATTATTTGAGAAAATATATTTGTATCCCCCAATAGAAAAAATTATTTTCCCCATAAAATGAATGAATATTTGATAGAATTTCATCAAATAAAAAAAAACATTGGGAAGGTGACTTATTTTATCGATGAAAAAGGTACTTACATTTAATGTTTAAATTGCCAAAAGTTCATTGGCAGAAAAATGTGAAAACAGATAATGGTTGTGTTTATATTGCAGTTGCTGGCGTTGTTGGCTCTGGTCTCCCTGATCCTGTACTCGCAGGTGATGTTGCAGATTCACTGGCGACGTCGCATCACCCAAGTCATCGTGCTCCTGTTCCTCATCAGTGTTCCCTGGACCTGGTTCGAACTGTACAAGGTGCAGATTTCACTCTTGTCATCGGGCGGGTGGTGGACAGAAAAAGTGCATAGTTTGTGTACACAACTCCTCTGAAACCGTTTAGTCAATCGATCTGAAACTATACACACGTCTTCTACACATATTGAAGATGTGCACCTTGGTGCTTTTATGCCGAAAAAATATTTTTTAACGAAAATATCATCTTTTTAACTTTTTTTCTACATTTTTCTATACAGTTCTATATAGGGTACAGAGTTTGTGTACACAACTCCTGTGAAACCGTTCAGTCAATCCATCTGAAACTATACACACGTCTTCTACACATATTGAAGGTGTGCTCCTTGGTGTTTTTATGCGGAATAAATATTTTTTAACTTTAGCCTTTTTTTCCACATTTTTCTATCCAATTCTATATAAGTTCTACTATACACCCCAGGTTGAAGTAACGGACCGAGGTCTATAAATACATTAAATATGCATAAAAGCATCAATAAATGAAGAAAAACAAAAAAAAAATTTTTACCCCATCCATCTAATCTTATGGGGAAGGTGTCCAACTTTTTAATAGGACGAGCCCATACGGGCTCGAGACAACGGACTCTCACGAATCGTCAACCGAGTTATATCATTGTCGCCTATTGCAGAAGTTGGGACAATGTTAGTATTCCGCAACGATATATTCCCCATTGCGCTATGTCAACGCGTTTTCGAGCTATCGATTGTTTTGTTGTAAAAAAAAGTATCATCATTGCTAGGTCGGGAAAGAACGGACACATTTCCGAGGCCGATATTGCTATATAAAGCAGTAAACATCGGGTTCAAAACACACTTTTACGTCGTCCCGGCCCGTAAAGAAACATTTTGCATAGAGAAAACATTGTTTCCAATCGAATATTTGATCAAACCTACATTTATACCCGTCCTGTGCGTCACGACAGACAATTTAATCGCACAGACATTTCTATCATTTCTCGGGAAGCCATTTTGTGTAAACATCGTGGGACAGGTTTATTCGCCGGAACTCGTGCACTTACTATGTGGTAAAAAAAACGGAACTTTTAGAAACGGTTATAATTCATATTTTATAATACCTATGTTGATGGTAAACGTATCAAGTTAAAGGTATGTCTCTCTACTCCGATTTCAAGTTTTGTCAAAATATATTTTTTTCTAATAAGCATGTTTTGGCAGCATATGAGAATTGTCCGTAGGGTCAAATTTTATTTTTGACCGAATATGCTCATGTCATATATCAAATTGAAGGTATGGATGAGGCGATTGCTTTGGTGCAATATTTGTCGGAATCAGATGATTATGTCATCCATGATGGCCTCCAAAAGGTCCATTTATTCGAGATTTTGAAAGTTTTTTCTCAGGAACCACATGGCCGATGGCTGGCCCATGGTGGCCAAACTTCAGTTATGGTCCATGGGTGAAGCCTTTCCAGATTTGTTAAAACGGAGGTCATCGCTAATCCAAGATGGCCGCTGTCTAAAAATAGCATAAATTCTTAAAAAATCTTCTTCTCTTGAACCTCTAGCCGGATTTCGACGAAACTTGGTAGGAATGATCGATACGCAATGCTCTTTCAAAATTGTTAAAATGGTGACACGGGGTCAAAACTTTTACAATCTCGCGTTCTCGCGATATCGAGCATATATTGATCGCGAACATGTGAAGTATGATCACGAGATTGCGAGACGAAAATACGAGATTCTATCTTATCCAATCTTGCTTTTTCGCAACCTCTCCCCGAGAGATGGAAGATCGCGCATTTTTGCTTCATGATCTCAACACGCATGAGCAAAACTAACCCGAATTTTCTGTCTGTAACACGGAGAAAGTCGCCCTGCGTTACCTGCATTTTATAATTCGGATTACAGCAAAATATATTTCCAAAAGCGGAAGGCGAGATGGCCGCCGTCTAAAAATAGCATAAATTCTAAATTCTTCTCATGAACCGCCAGCCGGATTTCGGCGAAACTTGGTAGGAATGATCGATGTACAATGCTCTTTCAAAGTTGCTAAAATGGTGACCCAGGGGTTAATAAAAAATGGGCGTAGCTGGCGGTTCATGAGAACGAAGATTTTTGAGATTAGCGACGACCTCCGTTTTAACAAATCTGAAAAGGCTTCACTCATGGACCATAACTGTGAAGTTTGGCCACCTTGGGCCACGCGGTGCGTGTGAAGAAGAATTTTGAAATCTCTAATAAAAGAACGACCGTTTGACCTTTCGGCGGTCATCGTGGATGACATGACCATCCAATTTCGACAAAAAATATATCAGAGCGATCGCCTCTTTGATACCTTCGATTTGATATAGACCTGACCATATTCGGTCAAAAATAAAATTTTACCCCAATTTGTCCCCACGGGCCACGCCCATTTTTGACCCCGGAGTCACCATTTTAACAACTTTGAAAGAGCATTGTACATCTATCATTCTTACCAAGTTTCGTCGAAATCCGGCTAGCGGTTCATGAGAAGATTTTTTTTAGAATTTATGCTATTTTTAGACGGCGGCCATCTTGGATTAGCGATGATCTCCATTATAACAAATCTGAAAATGCTTCACCCATGGACCATAATTTTTAAGTTTGGCCACCATGGGCCAAGCGGTTCATGTGAAGAAGAATTTTTAAATCTCTAATAAAAGAACGACATTTTGACCTTTCGGCGGCCATCTCGGATGACATAGCCATCCGATTTCGACAAAAAAATGCACCAGAGTGATCGCCTCGTTGATACCTTCGATTTGACATATAACATGACCATATTCGGTCAAAAATAAAATTTGACCCCACAGACAATTCTCATATGCTGCCAAAACATGTTTATTAGAAAAAAATATATTTTGACAAAACTTGAAATCGGAGTAGAGAGACATACCTTTAACTTGATACGTTTACCATCAACATAGGTATTATTTACCTTACCTTGGTTTACCTTGGTTGAAGGCCGTTTCTGTAAGCAGTCGCTTGTTCTGGCCTATTTTAGCCATTTACATATAAATACATATAACTTTTGGTCGGGCGGGCATAACTATGTACAACTATACATTACTAAATATTAAATTTCCCTGGTCTGTTCCTCCAGGCCTTGTTCAACGAGCTCTTGAAGCTGTTAACTGTTGAGACGTTCACGCATTCACTGGGTAACAAGTTCCAGCCAGTGACAACTCTCTGTGAGAACACTTTCTGTCGGATTCGCAGTCTGCATTGACTCTTTTGAAGTTTACGATTGTGACCTCGGGTTCGTGTTGTTTCCTGTGGTTTGAAGAATTTCCTCTCGTCGAGCTCGTCGATTCCATTCATTATTTTGAATACTTGTATCATGTCCGCTCTGTCGCGTCTATATTGAAGTGTCGGTAAACCGAGTATCCTCATTCTTTCATCATATGGTTTCATCTGTATGTCCTTCACTAGCTTTGTGGCCCTACGTTGAGCGTTTTCAATTAATAGGATGTCTTTTTTGAGAAAAGGTGACCAAATTACGGATCCGTACTCTAAATGGGGGTCGCACTAATGACTTGTAAAGTGGTAAGAACATAGATTTTGTCCATAAATGTAAAAGTTCTTCTAATTATACCGATCATCTTGTTTGCTTGATTGACGGACTTTGCAATATGTGTGCTAAACTTCAAGTCATCCGTAAATGTAACTCCCAGGTCTTTCTCCTCGGTTACTTTTGATATTGGGACATTGGCATCGTCCTCCTGCATGTAGTATATTTGCTGTTGGTTAGTTCGACCAATATGCATACATTTGCACTTACTTGCATTGAAGCGTAACTGCCAGGTGTCTGACCACTTTGAGAGCGAAATTAAGTCTGACTGAAGTCTCTCACAATCTGAAGCATCCTTGACTGTAGCTGACAGCTTGGTATCATCTGCGAAAATTTTAACAAGATTTTCGACTATTTCTGGTAGATCGTTGATAAAGAGTAAAAACAACACGGGTCCGAGGACACTACCCTGCGGAACTCCTGAAATTACTTCTGCCCATTCTGACTTTTCACTATTGATAACTACTCTCTGTTTACGGTTCTCCAAGAAACTTCGAATCCACAACAAAACACTACCTCTTATTCCGTACGCATGGAGTTTACTCAGTAAACGTTCAAATGGCACAGTGTCAAACGCTTTTCGAAAGTCTAAGTATATAATGTCTATACAATCGCCACTGTCTAGTATATCAGTCCATATTTCTATCACTTCTAGCAACTGAGTTACACAGGAATGTCCACGACGAAAGCCATGTTGGTGATTTGAGAATAGATTATGATTATCCATATGTTTCATAAGTTTCTCCTTTACTATTCGTTCAAGAAGTTTACATGTTGTTGCCGTTAAACTCACTGGCCTATAATTTTCCGCTAATTTTTTACTACCCTTTTTATATATAGGTGTGATAAATGCTTTCTTCCATTCAGTGGGGACTGATCCAGTTGATACTGACAGATTGAATAGAGTTGTCAACGGTTCGCACAGTACGTGTCTCAGTTCAAATAGTACTTTGTTGTGTATTCCATCCGGACCTGGTGTCTTCTTCGTGTCTAATTTGGTTAAATGTCTCGTGACATCTTCTTGAGTTATCTGTATTTCACTCAGTTTCTGATGTGAATGTCCTATCAATAATTGATGGAATTGTTGTTGTAATTTCCTGTGTGAATACACTTGCGAAAAAAACTATTTATTTAGTACATTCGCTTTCTCCAAGTCAGATGTAGTTAATTGGTTGTTTTCCATAATTAAGTCACTTACACTATCCTTTGTTTTAGTTTTAGATTTAACGTATCTCCAAAATGACTTATTATCTTCTTGAATGTTCTCAGCTAGAGATTTCTCATAGTTCTGCTTTGCAGTTCTGATAATGTTTGTCGTTTCGTTCCGCTGCTCTGCATACGTACAGAAATTAGTGTCGTTTCTTTGGTTTTGATACTTGACCCAAGCTCTGCGTTTCTTGTCAACAGCTTTTGCAGTGTCCTTATTCATCCAAGGCTTCCTGAAACATGCTCTACTTCTGGAGATTGGAATGTGTTCCTTCATAGATAAATCTATTTTCCCTGAGAGAAATTCCCAGTATCCGTCCACTGATGTAATGGGAGCATCATCCCAGTCTACACTTTGCAGGTACTCACTTATAGCAGTATAATCTCCTTTGTAATAATTTAGTCTTTGAGCACCTGCATCATGGGGCTGAGTGTAGCACTTATAATCAAATGTTAGTAGACGGTGGTAACTTTTCCCTAGTCCAGGTAAGTATTCTAGATTACTAACCATTGATTTCTCGTTTGTAAAAATTAGGTCAAGAATATTAGCACTGTGACCCTCTCTGAGTCTTGTTGGTTCAAGCACGTGTTGGAAAAAGAATGTATCTTTCACAACCTCCAGGAAAATTGATGTTTCACTTTGAATCGATAGACTACAATGTCCTTCAAACCAATTAATGCTCTTATAGTTGAAATCACCTGATATTAATACGTGTGAATAGTTTGCATCTGCAGCACGTTTCAACAAAATGTTCAGATTTCTATTGTTATCTGCATCGCTCTTATCTGGGCTTCTATATATGCATCCAACTAGTAATTTATCGCTACTACATAGCTTGATTTCACAAAACACTGCTTCTTCATATTCTATGTCCTTAAAATAGGTCTACACTCAGTGCTGATTGGCTTTTATGAATGTAATTGCAACTCCTCTACCTTTGCTTAGACAAGGAATGAATGATTCGTAGTCTTCAAGTTCATATTCTATTCTCTCCATAAGACTGCTCGAATGTTTGGGAAATATTTCCGTCAAAATAACGATATTAGGTTTTTCTGTTGAAATTAAGCACTCAAGTTCATCTTTTTTGTTCAACAGTGAATCACAGTTTGTATATACAACTTTAAAAGCACTATTTACAGTGTTATTTAAAACATTATTCTTCCGTAAAATAGATTCCCTAAAAGGGCTCCCCGGTGGAAGATGCTGTGGCACCACCGCCTTCTGTAGATGAGCGTTTCAATATTTTGCCCCTAGAAATGTACAAATCTGTTTCACCTTTGTCTTTCCTTGAACGTAATTCAGTTTCAAGCAGTTTGTAACTTTCTCTCTCCGCCACAGTAATATCTCTGGATATAGAAACAGAAGCTAAGTCTTTATTTGTCGGATTTTTCAATAATCGCGCGTTAGTCAATATTTGCCGTCTCTCGGACTTCTCTATGAAGGTTGTACGGATTGGCCGTGGATTAGTGTTAATAATCTCCCCCTGTTCATTTCTACGTAATTTGCCAACACGTATAATAGACGATATTTTGGGGTCTGGAACACCCAGTTCAGTACCTAAGCATTTCATAAATTGTCTATCATGGTCTACTCTCTTTTTAGCGTCGGTTTCCTTTGATTCCTGAACTTTATATATAAATAAGTTTCTTTCGCGCTTGGCTATGTCCTCCCTATCTTTGAATTTCGTTTCCATGGCATTTGTTAGCTCTTTAGATAATTCTTCTCTCATTGTTGACAAGTCTGATGCAACTTCCTCTCGTATTTTAGTTTTCAAAATATTAGTTTCCGCCACGATCGTGTCTTTAAATGAAAGTTCAAGATCCTTCACCTTGTTCTCAATAGAATCGAACCGTATCTGGTTGTCAGTTTTAATTTCATTGAGTGTAGAACTGATACTACTAAGTTTTGGAAATACTGGAGCACAGTGGGAACAACTAAATTTCAGTACGCCCTCTTTGTGGTTGTTTATGGGTGCTTTCACAATCATGGTACATAAATCTAAAAAACACTTTATTGGCAGTTTAAAGGTATGCAATTAACTTTTACATAAACTCCATCTTTCCAAAAATGTTGGTACTTATTACACCTAGCATACACAGCAAAAAGTTTTTAGTTAAAATGCATATTTTTGGCAAATTATATATTATATATGCCATTTTCGGTAAAAAGTTAAGTGACATTTGAATTTTGTGCATATTTGAACAGCTTTCAAACACAAATTGAGAACTTGAAGGCAATGCTGAGAACATAAACCTAATGAATTGGCATTTTTTTATCAAATACAAAAAGAATTGTGAAGTTTTATCAATTTTCCTTGTCGTGAGCTTTCATTGAAAAATGTAGGTATTTTCCGTCAAACAATGTCCTTTCCGAAATGGGTGTGTCAAACCACTATTAAGCAGGAGTCAGACAAAAAAAAAAATCTAAAAAACACACCCAACTATTGTAATTATAAAACCAATAATTATTTAGCCTGATGTCACGCATGTTTAGCGATGCCGGGTGTTCGAATACTGCCGATCGGATTTCCGTCAAAAAATGTCCTTTCCGAAAAACATGTTATTTGACAATAACTCCTTAACAAGCATAAAGTGGAAAACTATGAATAGTGTCAAGAGTAGTGTTTATCATGTTGATTAATGTGAATATTGCAAATATTAATGATATTTGATTTTTCACCTTGGATTAGTACGTCAAACAATTTGTCCTTTCCGAATAAAAATGTTGTTATGCATGATCATCATATGAGGTGTACATTTGCAGAGTTTCTCAACAGATCTGGTTTTATTTTTGGTCTATGTTGATTATAGCATGAAACTTAGCATTTTCCTTTATCTGTCAGGTAACTGATGTATTTCTAATACAGTCTAAACTAATAAAAATACATATTCTAACATTATATTTGATAATATTTTAATATGCAAATATAATAGTGATCCTTCTTTTGCTTATTAGGTGCCTGGAGACTCCCTATACACTTTCAACTATTAAACTGCTTACTAGAACATAAACTAATCTATCAAATCCTGATCATGAGCTCAATACCCTGAAATGTCGGAAAGGACAAAATATTTGACACATTCGTCTTTATGTATGAAAACAGAATTTTCCTGTGTGTTGTAGATACTGGTAGACGTAGATGCTCTAGTACTCACAGAGGAACTCGTACCCCACTAACTGCATGACAACTAGAGCTGTAGAAGATGCCAAATCCCCACCTGCTACTAACCTAAATAATAGCTGCCTAGATCCTTTTGTGCAAACAATGTTTGGTGGTGGTTCTGCTGATTACTGCAGCATGAAGTGTGCATCTGGTGCAATAAAATGATCCTTGTTTTACATCGAGAAAGATGTACAATAAGCAACATTTTAGAATCAGATGCAGATGCAAACTTGATGCTGCATTAATATCTGTCTCTTTTTAGATCCCAGCTTTGTAACTAACCAGTAGATCTACTAACATTTGTATAGACTTAGAAATGTCAGCACTACTAAATGTCAAGTTCCCGTTTGACAAATTGAGAAGTCGAAAGACTAAAGTAACTGTTAATGAAAAGAGCCAATCCAGTTTGTACCGACAACACGTAAGACTAACAAATCGAGATCATTACAATCAAATGCAAAAGAAGGACAGGGAAAGGAAACAACAACATGGAGTGTATAAAGCTATGGGACAGTTAACTGAAACCGAAGCAATTGAACAGAGAGCAAAATGGAAAGTCGCCAAAAGAAAACAACGACCAAAGACACCGAAAGTAGGAACGCCACAGAAAAAAGTTAAGATGATGACAGTTGAGGAAAGAAGACATTACAACCGGAAAAAACAGCAAGAAAGTAGAAACAATAGGAGCAGCCAGAAGACCATTAGTGATAAAATGAGGGACAAGGAGAGGAAAGCAGAAAGGAAAGAAGGAGAAAGGACTAGTCCTACTGAAAGTACAAAAGCTGGTAGTGCAAGAAGTACTAGACAACATATTAGGAAAGCCAACAGTATCGAACAGCAATTGCCACAGTCACCACGGTCCTATGGTAGAGTGGTCGACATCGTCCTTAGCCGTGCGAGTCCGAGAAAGCAGAGTGAGTTGGAGAAACGGGGAGTGAAAAGAAAACTTGATGAGTCCATATGTTCCGCCACAGCTTCAGTAAGAGAAAGTTTAGATGGACTTCGCCAAGGGAAAATGGACAAAAAAGCAAGACAACATTATAAAATCCTGTCCCATGCTGCTTGTCGTGCAATCGCAAAATATCCACGAATGAAGGCTAAGGTTACTACTCTACTGGGTATAGGAGGTAAAGTACTGCGACAGAAACGAGTTGAACGGAAAACGAGAAAAGACACTCTTCCGCAAATTACTAAAACGATAGTAAGCAACTATTGGAAAAGCGAGTCAATCTCGAGGGAAGTACCTCTGAAGAAAAGGGTAAAGAAGGGACAACCACCATTTCTGCTAGAATGCTCCTATACTGAAGCGTATCGACGATTCAAATCTAGCCATCCACAAGTAAAGATAGGCTATGTAAAATTTGTTCAATGCAGACCAAAGAACGTTATGCATATGCAAGCTATGGAACGAATCGTATGCTGCTGTATTAAATGTGAAAATGTGAAACTTAAAGTTCAAGCTCTCAACCGTGAAGTGAAGAAGATGAAGGCCCCCGAGCTCCAGATCAAGGAAATAGATGACATGGCTGCTAAAACTGTATGCCCCCAACCTCAGAATGGTCGACCCGATATGAAGTGCCTGAAAAGGGAATGCACAAGCTGTGGTGTAAATGCTGTTCGACAGTACTACCGGTCTGTGGTTGAAACCCATGAAGATGTAGAAGGTGATGCTCAAAGCGCCGGTGTGGTATTCGACGAGTGGAAAATGACAAGTCAAGAAATCAGAGTGAAGATTAAGGGTGGAGAAGGAAAGCTAGAAAAGAAAACTGTAAAACGACTAAAACGTGTAACGTGCATCAAAGATGATATAACAGAAGTCATCGACTTGTTGGCTGAAGACATGGTTACTTATCCCGCCCATAAATACCGAGCAAATTGGCAGAAGTCACAATTTGATAAAGTAAAGTCCAACATGCCTCCACAGTCAGCTGTTGTTGTGGTAGATTTCGCCATGAATTACACATGTTTCCTTCAAGATGAGGTTCAGTCATATCATTGGTCCCCCCCACAGGTGACGATCCATCCATGCTACGCATATATAAATACCGCAAAGGAGGCTTCTGAACCAACACATACAGAGGCGATAATCATAATTTCACCGGATCCTCAACACGATGCGGCTGCAGTCGCGAAATACCTCCAGCTATGTGGCGAGCACCTAAAGACCTCCTATGGCATCACACAGATGTTGCAATTTAGTGATTGCTGTGCTTCTCAGTACCGGTGTAGCACTAGCTTTGCCGATATTTCATTCAGCCAGGATGACTTAGGTCTTAATGTACAACGACATTACTTCGAAAGCTCCCATGGCAAATCACCTGCTGACGGACAGGGAGCGGTAATCAAAAGGGCAGTCACCATGGCTGTAACGCGACGTGAAGCTCAAATAAGATCAGCCGAAGAACTATATGCATTCTGTGAAGAAAAGCTAACCGATGTTGGCAAGGGTGTCTTCAAATCGCAGCAATCTGAATATCAGTATGCCAAGAGAAAATTCTTCTATGTCAAGACTGAAGAAATAAATCGCGTTCGTCCAGAGAGAGCTGTGAAATCAGTAGTCGGTACCATGACTGTTCATTGTGTGAAGGCATCTGGGAGTCAATACAAGATTCAGACACGCAGTCTGAGTTGTTTCTGTAGCCACTGTTTGTATGGGGAAGGGGATGGCTGCACCAACACGAGACACTGTGGGAGCTTGGGCGAACGTGCAACTCAAACCCAAGAGTATCCTTTGAATCGGTACTTCACAATTGTCACCAAAACCATTTGTACATGTATTCAACATTAAATCGACACAAATTTATTGAAATGCTACATATATATTTCCTTAATCACGAATTAGCTGTTGTTCAGAGACAGAGAGTTGCCAGTCCAGAGGAAACTGATTTGGATGACCCTGTAGATGACAGTATGTGTATCCTTTTTAAATATCTATACACATATACAAGTAGGTTAAATAAGAGTATACAATACAAATCTCAATATACCTAATGTTCACTATTTTCACTTCTATAGTTAGATATATATATATATCTTTCCTTAATCATGAATTAGATGTTGTTCCGGGAGAGATGGTTGCCAGTCCCGAGGGAACTGGTCTGGATGACCCTGCAGATGACAGTATGTGTATCCTTTTTAAATATCTATACAAACATACAAGTAGGTTATATACAATAAAAATCTCGATAGACATAATGTTCACCATTTTCACATCTATGTATACTATGTATATCTTTCCTTAATCATGAAATAGCTGCTGTTCCTAGAGAGATAGTTGCCAGCCCCGAGGATTTTGTGGCTGTTGTCCTTTCTGATAGCCGAGGCCGAGGAAAGCCGGTCACATATATCGCAAAGGTGAATGTGAATATGATTTTAAATATTAATGACATATCGACCCACATACAATTAAGATTGAGCAATATTTCAATCATGACTTATGAAAGCACAATGCAAAATGTATGTATATGCATATATATCTACTGTCAGAATTTAACACTATTATGTACCTGGATAGCACTAGGAATATTGATAGCCCCAGTTGTGAAACATGTAAACAAATCGTGTTATATGATGGATAAGACAAATGAACATAAAAAATATATTTTTAAAATGCTTCAGGTGCTCCAAGTGGACAAGGGGGATGTGAAGCTTCGGTTCCTGAAGCCGTCGGCCGCGAAAGACATTTATACATGGCCTCAACATAATGACATATCCTGGCAGCCACAATCCGATATAACGATGAAACTGACACCCCCGCAGCTTGTTCCCGGGAGGGGAATCAAACTTAGATTCTCTCAGGCAGACATGACACAATTATTTACAAAATGACGTGACAGTTGAATGAAAGTGCCGTTATCCAGTGTAATATAGTGTTTGATGTTACAGTTTAACAGTGACATTAAAGTTCAATATTCCATAACTGCTTCTCATCTGAACCCCCAGGTCCTCTTTGCACTAGGGTTGCCTGTTAATGACTAATATGGACATGTATTGTGGTAAATCAACAACTGAATGTCACTGTCAAATTTTATGTCCTTTCCGAAATACCACAGCATGGTCAAAAAGAACCAATTTACATGTTGTTGTGTGCTCCAAAAGCAGCAAAATTGGTTAATTTTTAACTATACATAGATCATATGCAAAAATTTAATAAAACATGCATTATTAAAAGTGAACAGTAGTCCGCATTTGTTAAATTGTGAATGTATCACTTACCAAACTATACAAAGTGCAAGTTTCAAAAACCAAATATGTAAAATCAGGAGAAATATATAGTTTACAGACATCAATTATCATCAATTTCACATATCTGAACAACAAACTTAATCACAGGCATGCATGTATAGAGTTTCCAGGGTGTCAAACAAATTGTCCTTTCCGAATTAAATCATTTCGGAAAGGACATTATTTTGACATCCTATATCTTGGTTACCGTGACGTGTATCGCTGTGAAAATTGGCATGCGGATGCAGCCTTGGTATGCCTACACATAAATTATAAGACACATGTTGTACCTGTTCTGTGTTAAACAGCATGCATAATTTCATGTAGTAAATTTACCTAAATAAGCAATTAAAATATTACAATTTCATTTTATACCAACAAATCGGTTACGTAATTGGAAAAAAATGTTGTTTTCTTATTTTATGGTATCTGTAGTACAAACCAAGTTGACAATATGTTGTCTAGAAGGTTATTTGTATGATTATTAGCTGGATGGCAAACTTTTATCATATTATTATGATTTCATCATATTTCACAAGTAAACGCTCATATTATTTTTTTGGTATACCTGTATGCCTCAAATTGTTCAAATTTTCTAAATTTGATATATCCACTATCAAAAATAAACAATTTTGATCAAAACAAAACGCTTCTAAATTTGACCCCCAATGTCACACTTCCATGTACCATGATTGTGAAAGCACCCTTATCTCTTCAAACATGACTTTAGAAAGATGTGAGCATTTAAAACAAATCCAACTACTGCACATGTCACACTGAATACTCTCCTTGTAGTCGTCTCTCTTGCATATCAAACATTGTACCTGCTTTGATGCCATATTTTCTTTTCCCTTTCTGTACAACGTGCCGAGACTGTTTCTAGACATATTTGTGAAGTTATGTCAATAAATCTTCAATAGATACTATTTATAGGACATATACATGTGTAGAATATAATTACAGTTGATTTTCTACTTCATAGAAGCGTTTATATGTGGTTACTATTCAATTTGTTATCTAATAAATAAACGAACTCGGCATGGTTTTTCATGGGGGCAGCCATCTTGGATTTTCCACCGGAAGTTGTACAAATTCACCTTTAGACCACTTTAGACCTCTAACTATAGGCTAAACTGCAAATAAGTTCACATCAAGTTCTAACCCAATCGATAAAGTAAGTCTTGTTGTGACCTTCTCACCATACATTAGTAATTTACAATGTTTAAGTTTCTTAGTTAAATCGCCTATTTTGATTTCAGATTTCTCTCTTGAAAATTTTACAACTTGCCACCGCGCATGCGCCCGACCAAAAAAAAAAAAAACAAAAAAAAAAAAAAGGTTTGATCAAATATTCGATTGGAAACAATGTTTTCTCGATTCAAAATGTTTCTTTACGGGCCGGGACGACGTAAAAGTGTGTTTTGAACCCGATGTTTACTGCTTTATATAGCAATATCGGCCTCGGAAATGTGTCCGTTCTTTCCCGACCTAGCAATGATGATACTTTTTTTACAACAAAACAATCGATAGCTCGAAAACGCGTTGACATAGCGCAATGGGGAATATATCGTTGCGGAATACCAACATTGTCCCAACTTCTGCAATAGGCGACAATGATATAACTCGGTTGACGATTCGTGAGAGTCCGTTGTCTCGAGCCCGTATGGGCTCGGCCTATTAAAAAGTTGGACACCTTCCCCATAAGATTAGATGGATGGGGTAAAAAAAATTGTTTTTGTTTTTCTTCATTTATTGATGCTTTTATGCATATTTAATGTATTTATAGACCTCGGTCCGTTACTTCAACCTGTGCTATACACATCTCTACCTAAATTAGTATACCTGTTTATCACAACAAGAGGAAGAAATAAAGCTATAGATTTTCAAATTCTCATTAATGTTTCTTGCCTTGGTGACAGCTTCACATTTCTGCATCTTCGCTGTCTGGCCCATCTTCGACGGGCATATTTTGTGACTTACGGCACTCTTGTTATATACATGAAACACATTTCTAAACAATGTACAAAACAATTCAAATGCGCCCATGTTTTGTGATCATATAACTATTCAAGGTATAAGATTGGCATTCAACACAGTTGTATGAAAATCCCACATTATCACGTAAATGCGGACTCGCCTATACAATGTGTTGCAGAGTGCCGAAACCGCTGTTTCAGGTGGGTTTTCGGCATAAATTTTACAATTGCCAATTACATGAACATAATTCTGAAAGATTTTGAGTGTAAACTGTATCAATACACATCAAACTAACCTAAATTCCCTTCTTAAAATCATACACATTCACTTCCTGATTAGCAATAAATATTAGCCGCCATCTTGGAAAATATTTAAATCATGTGATACACAATAGCTTGGTTGGCTACAGGAGATTGACATCATTCTCAATTAGTCTCCTTTAACCAACCAAATCACTGCACAACACATGATTTAAAAATCGTAAAGATGGCGCCTAATTTATTGATAATTAGGAAGTGAGGGTTTGATTTTAAGAAACAAATTTAGGTTAGTTTGATATGTATTGGTACAGCTTACACTCAAAATGTTTGAGATTTATGTTGATGTATTAGCAACTGTAAAATTATCCCAAATAGCCATTTTGACACGCTGCTACACGTTGTACAGGCGAAGCAGACTTTGCGACATTTTGTGGGATTTTCGTACAATGGTGGCAAATGCGAGTTCAAAACCTTGAATAGTTATATAATCACCAGACCACCCGAATTTGAATTGTTTTGTACATTGTTCAAAAGGTGTTTCATGTATATACAAACAATAATTGACCATCCAAGACACGCTAGAAGCACCTGTGATGTATTCACCTTGTACTGGCTTGCGGCCGAACGGCTGGCGGGCATGTGGGCGGTCATAGCTTGTCCACGCAATAACTAGAGTTCTACATGATGTATTGTAACCATGTTTATCACAAGACGAAGAAGCCTATTGATTTTCAAAAATTGCTGATGACTTATCTCCCCTTGGCGGCCATTTTTAGCATCCTCGCATTCGTTCGGCGTGATATAGTCGCCGCTTTTGGCGTGACTCCGTTCGTCCGGCATTTGCGTTAAACATTTTTTTAGTACTAAATATCTCCACTAAATATCTCCACAAGTTCGATTGACTTGAAACTTCACGTACCTCTTTATCATCCATATTTGCATTCTATATCCCACCCTTGCAGCCCCTTGCGTTTTCAGGTCGAGTTGACACTTAGAGATCAAAAGTTAATATATGTGCATGAGGTTTCGTTTCCTCTATATCTTTTAAACCGATTAATGGATATTCAAATGATTTGCCACAAGTGTTTGCCATGATGAGACGATGTGTCGTGTTCAATAGCCATGTGCTTACGTCAAGGTCACACTTAGAGGTCAAAGGCCATAAATGTGCATGAGATTTTGTTTCTGGTCTATAGCTTCTAAACTGATGAATGGATTTTCAAATGATTTGCCACAAGTGTTTGCCATGATGTGTCAAAGTCAATACATATGTACGTGCCTACATCCAAGATCAACGTCACACTTGGAGGGCAAAGGTAAAATATGGGCATGAAATTTCGATTCCGATCTGAAACTATTTATAACATTAAATCTGTTCATGTTTTAAAGCGATGTTTGTGGGGGAATTATGATCACTTCTGTGATAGCTCTAGTTTGCAATGGAAATGATTCTAAAGTGCTGGCAAACAATGTTTTTGCTGACAAAAATGGAAAATAAAAAATAATCTGCACATGACAAAATTTAATTGCACATTGTAAGGGTTAACCCATTGCAGATGGGATACTGTTAAAGTAGTATGTAATTTGCTGTTAATGAAAATCCCTGTTTTCCTCATTTCTTGGCAAAAATATATGTTGTCACCACTCATTTGAACCGTCTCGCTGAGACGGTTCAAATGAGTGGTAACAACATATACTTTTATTGAGAAATGAACAAAATATTAGACTTTATGTCCACACGAAACATTGTATCCTTAGACTCCAATGGGTGGTTGGTAATGGTTTGGCAAAAATATATGTTGTCACCACTCATTTGAACCGTCTCGCTGAGACGGTTCAAATGAGTGGTAACAACATATACTTTTATTGAGAAATGAACAAAATATTAGACTTTATGTCCACACGAAACATTGTATCCTTAGACTCCAATGGGTGGTTGGTAATGGTGTCTGTATTTTCAGCAAGCGGAGATAAAGCAGCAGTCAGTAGCTGTGAAGGATATTCCCCCGGAGTGCCAACATGGAGACGAGACATTCTGGACGTACATGAAGTCGATATTCACGTTCGAGGCAGACAAATGCCACGCCTACTACGAACATGTCATGATAGACCCCATCTTGAAGGTCCCACCAACAAAGGTACATACTTATACAGGCCGTGGGTGGCAGGTGGGAGAATGTGATGGGGTAATTTAACGATCGGGGTTCATCCTTACCGGAATTCCGACTGGAGACCTGGTTTGGCCCTCATATACGTCTTTGGCATTTTGTATGTGACAGTTGAATCTGGTTATACCCGTTATGTGAGTATTACGATTATTCGTAATCCTATTTTAGGGGGAGGGGCCAAGTGACTGGTGTGGTATGGACCTGGCACCAGGTCAGGTTATTAGGTTATTCTAATCTCAGGGCTGAATATATTTTTTCCTGATGTCAATATTCTGTTCTGATTTTGGGATTTTCCCCCCAATGCAGCAGGTTAAAATGGGATCGAACCCGTTTGCCCGGCCTTACATGACCTTAGCTGTTGATAGGCCATTAAACACCAATAAACAAACAAACAAGCTTATACAGGCCAAAGTTGATTATATGATTGTGCTGATGCTTGCTACGTTGACACAGGTCTGGTTGAGGTCCGAGACAATAAGTTAGCCAAGATTATAAAAGCAATTTGTGAAGGAAGGTAGAGTACAACATAATGGAAGAGGTAAGCGAGAAAATACCTACACACTGTTCACTGGAATTACTAGCGTTTCAAGAAGAGAAGATTTCATTAAATGACTGTCACTAAAACTTGTGAAGGTGGCATGTGCGATATATTTATGTACTGTCAAATCTACACAGGAACATGTTAAATACTTGTTCCATGCATATTTATGTCGTTTTGCGAAGATTCTTCGCAAAAACGACAAAAGGATAATGACAGTGATTTGCAGAAAATGCAAAATAAACCCTTTAAATATCATGTATTGATAAATTGACAAATATCCCCTATATTTTGTTAAAAATCCCCTATATTTTGCCATCAGTACCCCTATATTTTCAAATGTTTTCCCATATATTGCCCCTATGTTTTCACAAAATCTGAGTTGATGCACTGTGTTTGGCTATTCAATAACTATAGGAAATTTCTCAATGGCAGTGGGAAAAACAAAAATTGTTTGTATTGCCTTCAAACAATGGATCCAACATTATGCCCGTATATTATCCCTTTCACCCCTAAGTAACAGCCATTACAAAATGGTTTTCAGAATAGTCCATTTATGAAAAGTGAGTATTTTTAGCTCACCTGAGCGAAGCTCATGTGAGCTATTGTTACCGCAATGTGTCTGTCGTCCGTCGTCGTCTGTCGTCGTCCGTGAACATTTTCAAACGTCTTCTCCTCGGTAACCATTGGGCCTATGGTCACCAAACTTCATGGTCATGGTCCTTAGGTAGGGGGATTACAAAATTGTTAAAATGACGTCATTACGTAATCCAAGATGGCCGTCGTCTAAAAATATCACAAATTCTTCAAAAATCTTCTTCTCAAGAACCGCTAACTGGATTTCGACAAAACTTGGTAGGAATGATCAATGTACAATGCTCTTTCAAAGTTGTTAAAATGGTTACCCTGGGGTCAAAAATGGGCGTGGCCCGTGGGGTCAAATTTTATTTTTGACCGAATATGGTCATGTCATATATCAAATTGTAGGTATCAATGAGGCGATCACTCTAGTGCATTTTTTGTTAAAATCGGATGGTTATATCATCCAAGATGGCCACCAAAAGGTCAAAACGTTGTTCTTTTATTAGAGATTTCAAAATTATTCTTCACATGAAACGCTTGGCCCATGGTAACCAAACTTAAAATTTATGGTCCATGGGTGAAACCTTTTCAGATTTTTTAAAATGGAGGTCATCGCTAATCCAAGATGGGCGCCGTCTAAAAATAGCATAAATTCTTAAAAAATCTTCTTCTCATGAACCGCTATCCAGATTTCGACGAAACTTGGTAGGAATGATCGATGTACAATGGTCTTTCACAGTTGTTAAAATGGTGACCCCGGGGTCAAAAATGGGCGTGGCCCGTGGGGTCAATTTGGGGTCAAATTTTATTTTGACCGAATATAGTCATGTTATATATCAAATCGAAGGTATCAATGAGGCGATCACTCTGGTACATTTGTCGAAATCGGATTGTTATGTCATCCAAGATGGCCGCCGAAATGTCAAAAGGTCTTTCTTTTATTAGAGATTTCAAAATTCTTCTTCACATGAACCGCTTGGCCCATGGTAGCCAAACTTAAAAGTTATGGTCCATGGGTCAAGCCTTTTCAGATTTGTTAAAGTGGAGGTCATCGCTAATCCAAGATGGCCGCCGTCTAAAAATAGCATAAATTCTTAAAAAAATCTTCTTCTCATGAACCGCTAGCCGGATTTCGACTAAACTTGGTAGAAATGATCGATTTACAATGCTCTTTCAATGTTGTGAAAATGGTGACCCCGGGGTCAAAAATGGGCGTGGCCTGTGGGGTCAAATTTTATTTTTGACCGAATATGCTCATGTCATATATCAAATTGAAGGTATCGATGAGGCGATTGCTCTGGTGCAATATTTGTCGGAATCGGATGATTATAACATCCATGATGGCCGCCAAAAGGTCCATTTATTCGAGATTTTGAACGTCTTTTTCTCAGGAACCACATGGCCGATGCTGGCCAAACTTCATAGGAAGTTAAGATCCTTGGGTGAAGCATTTACAGATTTGGTAAAATGAGAGTCATCGCTTAATCCAAGATGACCGCCATCTAAAAATAGCACAATTTTTTTTAAAACACATGAACTCGATGTCACATTCTCCTCTGATGTTCATGGAGTCAGGTGAGCGAATTAGGGCCATCATGGCCAAGAGTTTGTTATAAAAGTTGTTCTCAAAAAGTGCAGATCCGGATGAGACGGCCCGGTACAATCTGAATCAACTGGATCTGCACTGTTTGCATAAACCGCTATAGCGGGCTTTCGGGTTCAAATGGTTAATATCAGATTTGTGACTTGATTTGCTGTTCTTAGCCTACAGGGATCCTCCAGATTTTCGGACAAAAATGGCATTTTTTTCACGATAGTTTTTGTCGAGTCCGCTTGCGGAAAGCAAGACATAGTGATCACAATGACGTCCGGGTGTCCGTGCGTCTGTCCGTGCGTCCGGTCCGTCTGTCGTCCGTCCGTAATCTGCGTTAAAGTTTTTAACTATCTTATGTCTATGCAGTTACATTGACTTGAAACTTCATAGGCTTATTAGTCATCATCCATATATTCATGCTGTATCCCACTCATGCATCCCCTGTTCCCTAGGTCATTTTTAAATGACTTAGAAGTTTGTGTTAAATTTTTGTCAAAATTTGCGTTAAAAGTTTTCAGATACCTATCTCTGTAACCGTAAGTCAGATTTGCTTGAAACTTCATTTGCTTATTGGTCATCATCCATATATTCATTCTGTGTCCCACTCATGCAGCCTCTGTGCCCCAGGGTCAAGGTCAAATGACTTAGAAATTTGCATATTATAAAATCTGCGTTAAACATTTTACACACCTTATATCTCCACAATTGTTACTCCAATTTACTTCAAGCTTCCAATATTCCTTTTCATGTTCCATATTTTCATTCTATAGCCTGCCCAATTGGTCCACATGCCCAAGGTCAAATGACTGAAATTTGTGTTAAAGTTTTTACATACCTTATATCTCCACAACACTTACTCCGATTTATTTCAAATAATTCTTTATTATCATCCATATTTTCATTCTAAGCTTTTACATACCTTATATCTCCACAGCCCTTAATTCAAACTTCAAATAAATACACACTGAGACCATCAAATGCCTTGGTGGGCTCACATGCGGGCCTCGGCCATCTGGTCTTAAAATAGCAGCTACGGGCATAATATCTTTTACAGAACAATCCTAGTTTCTTGCTTTCTCAATGCATGTAAACTATTTAAATTTGCCATTGTAAATGTGCCATCTTTCTCACTTAAAATTGGGTCATCATCAGTCGTAAGATTGCCCCAAAATTAACATCGACAATCAGTTATCCAAAGACAAAGTGTACGATCGTCTTATAACTTCTACTCTCACGTTGAAATCGTAATTGTATCGCCTGTAAACCAGTGTAAACAGCATTGTGTAGTTCTGCAAAAAAAACAAACAATCAGCCTTCGTTTCTTGGAAAACACCGTATTTATAGAATTTATTGTATTTATAGAACAACTCTGCAACAACGTAATGGCACACTCGATTGAGTCCCCGCGCAACTTTTGACGTTGTAATCAACTTGTGGATAGAGTTGGGGAATGTTTTCAGCAAATTTTACTAAAAAATTTACCCTGGTGATATATTCTTCACACTGGAATACAACAGCAAGGACCTGCATGATCAAAATCAAATCAGATCAAAAGAATGCACTTTATAAACAGGTATTTTCATTTGCCCGATAAACTGATTGTCCGGATAACTGGTATGACCCCTGTAGACACCTTAAACTTTATATATACCAGTAAATTCATATTCTGCTTCCTATTGACTGTTCTTTTTCTATCATTTCAGGCAATTGCTGTAACATTTGTGCGATTTTTTGTGTCTCCATTAAAAGACGTTGGAACCGCTTTGAGTGAATTCCTCAGAGCGTTGTTAATTGACCTACCAATTACGCTATACCCGATTGCCTTGGTGATGGTGGCGCTATTCTCCTTCCTGCTCTTGTTTATGGGTTTTGGGTACCGTATCCGGCTGCCCTTCTTCGTCACAATAGAGCCGGCCGAGCGGCAGGTGGTGAAGTCGGAAGATCGACACCTGCAACAGGCCATCGCCGACACTAGCCAGCAGATCACACAACAGGTATGGGGGTGTCTGGCTGGTGGTCTATTCAACAGACCAGTTAGTCGGTGTCACAATGTGAACAAATATGTATTTGCTGAAAATTTTGCTATACCGGTAGATTTCAATTTTGTGTTTATTTTCATTTTGAGACATACTAAAGCGAAAAACAAATTGGTACCATTTTTTTCCCATGATTATCTTGGCCGCCATCTTGAATTCAAAATGGCCACCATTATGGTCAATAATGCTGCATAGATGTGGGGTTTTGCTAGATAATTTTGTTATGATCGTTTTTGTGCCCCCGGTCTTGGTAGAGCCGGAGGCATACATAGTGTTTGGACTGTGTCCGTGAGTCTGTATGTGTGTCCGGCACATTAGGAAGTTTGCCAGAGTTTCTCAATTCTATATCCCTTGATGGATTACTTTAATATTTCAATACGTCATACTTGTGGACAAAAGCCACACATCCATGCTGCCCTTAATATAAGCCTCACCTTTTGACCTCAACTTTTCAAAACACATTTCAAAACACATTTCCAAAGAATATAGCAAAATGTCAGCAGTTTCACTTTTTAACACTAAGTAGCCGATTTCACCAAAATTGTTAAGTATGATTTCTATCTCATTCTTGAAACCAGAAAGTTTGATTGGGCGAGGCTGAGCTGTGAGAAGTCTCGCCCAATCAAACTGATTGATTTTGAAAACAAAACCTGCTCAGAAAGGTTTATAATCCTGGACTCGGGGTCTGTTACTTCTACAAAGTTTTGGAGCATGTACATGAATATATATTGCTTTAACCCTTTCACTCTTAAAGTAACTGGAATGGATTGATATGTTATTTTCCAACCAAACAAATCATCACTATGATTTTCAGACTAGTCTATTTATAAAATGGGGGTGTTTTTATGCCACCGGGTTTCGAAGAAACGGGTGGCATATAGTGTTTGGACCGTCCGTCTGTCTGTCTGTCCGGGCAGACATTCGGGTACTTATGTGGCTAGCCCCACAGGGTTATGGGCTTGTTAAAGGATAGGGTTGGTTACAATTAGCCACCTAAAACATCGTTTTATGTGGCTAAAAATGGTTTTATGTGGCTAATATTTAACATGCGATAAGCCACATAGTTACCTGAAAGTAAAGACATCCGTCCGTCCGTCCGTCCGGGCAGACATTCAGGTACTTATGTGGCTAGCCCCACAGGGTTATGGACTTGTTAAAGGATAGGGTTGGTTACAATTAGCCACCTAAGATATCGTTTTATGTGGCTAAAAGTGGTTTTATGTGGCTAATATTTAACATGCGATAAGCCACATAGTTACCTGAAAGTAAGAACGTCCGTCCGTCCGTCCGTCCGTCTGTCCGTTTCATAGGCATAGGCTGAGATTTCGGAGCTACGTAACGTTTCATTGCATGTTAAGCTGATTAGACCTGTGCATGAAAAGAGTGAAGAGTGTTTTTCATTTGCAAGACTCTACAATGGTGTCTTAATTTCCTACTTTGTCAGTTATCTCTCTTTGTCAGACAAATGTGGATAAACGCCTTATAATTGTATCCCTCGGACTCCGTCGGGGGATACTATGGATTTGACAGCGCGCCGCGTCCGCGTCCGCCCGCCGCAGACACTTCTTGTCCGGAGCATAACTCGAACACCCTTTGGAATATTTTCATGAAACTTCACACATGCATAGACCACGACCCGAAGGTGTGTCGCGCACAAGAATGACAACTCTTGCATAGCTAATTTTTGAGTTATCTCCCTTTTTTGTTTCTCGCACTGATTTCGTGTCCGGAGCATAACTCCACCACCCTTTGGAATATTTTCATGAAACTTCACACATGCATAAACCACGACCCGAAGGTGTGTCGCGCACAAGAATGACAACTCTTGCATAGCTAATTTTTTTAGTTATCTCCCTTTTTTGTTTCGCGCACTGATTGACCATAACTCGACCACCCATTTGGAATATTTTTATGAAACTTAACACATTCAATTAGACCACGAACCGAAGGTGTGTCGTGCACAAGAATGACAACTCTTGCATAGCTAATTTTTGAGTTATCTCCCTTTTTTGTTTTCGCTCACTGATTTCCTGTCCGGAGCATAACTCGACCACCCTTTGGAATATTTTCATGAAACTTCACACATGCATAGACCACGACCCGGAGGTGTGTCGCGCACAAGAATGACAACTCTTGCGTAGCTAATTTTTCAGTTATCTCCCTTTTTTGTTTTGCGCACTCTACAAACTGGGACAATAATGCATGAAGACCTGTTTTCTCGTCTGCTCTGTATACCTTTTCTCGTGTGCTCTGTACACCTTACCTGTAGAGAGAACAATAGAAACTGGGAGAACCATGTGCTAAGCATGGGCTAGCATGTGCAGATGTCCAGTGCTTGACCACTGCTGACCAGGTAATTTATACAGGTAAATCACTACATTGGGTACTGTGTTGAAAATATTGTCGCATTATGTGGACCTCTGCAGATATATGTAGATAAATATAGGACTATTAAAAAAAAATCTGGTCTCCAATAGCAAGCATTATTATTTTTTAACTTTTTTTTGTAATTTTATTTATTTATTTTTTCATTATTTTTTTTCATTATTTTTTTCAAATTATTTTTCAATTTGACTGGAAATAAAATCTGGGCTCCAGTAGCAAGCATTGTTATTTTTAAACTTTTTTTTTCCATTTTTTTTTTTTTCATTTTTTTTTTTCATTTTTTTTTTCAAATTATTTTTCAATTTTTGTTTTGTCCAGTAGCATAAGGTGCGTACAGTTGTTTCTGTCAAAATGTTCCGGGTTTATACGTGTACAAAGTGTTGTGCGTTGTGTATCCGTGGAGTTTCCGTTAGTTGCGTTTCAAACCGTGTGTCGTCTACGTGTAATACGTTTTCGGCCATGCGTTGCGTTTCCCCACTCTTGCGCATGCGCGAAAGTCGAACAAACCGTGTTCAACGCATTGAGTTTCAAAAGCGTGTAATCCGTGTACAACGGTTGTAAACGTATACAACGGTTGTAAACAACATATTGAGTTTCAAAAGCGTGTAATCCGTGTACAACGGTTGTAAACGTATACAACGTTTGAAGCGTATACAACGCTAAGGTAAACCGTTTAAACGATTTAACGCTTTCTTTGACGAACGGTTACACGCATCTACATGTACACAGCACCGCACAGATGAAACCGTGTGATACGTATAACACGTTTCCACGGGTTTTAACGCATTACATGTTTTGGTATGCCAACCTTGTATCGCGTAGAATGCGCATGCTCTGATCATTCTTCGTGTGTGTATATATATACATCTAGACTCACTGCAGGGCTTCTAACATTTTCAGTTTTCCGGTTCTGGACCGATTTTTGAACTCTCAGACCGATTGAGATTTGAAAACTAGTCTTAAAAATCGATCCGAGAAAAATTGCCAGTCGGCTGCTATTTCGCTATAAACCTTGTAAATTTACCGGTTTTGACCACCAAGTAATTTATGACATATATCCGCGGGCCATATCCGTGTTAAACCAGTGTGCAGCTCGCTGTGTATTCAGTTTCTCCAAATATCGATTAATCTTAACACACGCGTGGGACAGGTGTATAGCGGATTAGTGACTGAAATAGACTGGCTTCAGCGTAAAGATAATACAAGAGTTCCTAGACTCGCCATTTCTGATGATGTTAAAATAAAATAAAGAAACCATGCACTGTGTTTATCTGTGTTCGCAATATTTAACCCAAATTAACTGACACGGACTATCGGCCCGGGCTATTCCATATTAAGTTTGGAACTGTTACATTACGCTGTATTAGGCGTCATTTGTGTGTATATAAAATGTACAATAGGAATGCCGCAGATCCTGATGAGCCGGCTCACGTGATCTACAATTCTCAAACATTTTGATAAACGACAAGGTACATCTGTCGTGTTAAAAGCGTGACTCATTAGTCATCAGGGATTATGGATCAATTGAAGTGCTAAATCACACCGCTTTGAACTTTGAACTCGATCTGAGGGTATGTATTCGCGATATTTTAAAAGGGACGAAACAAGGACGCCTCGAAGAGATCGGGGCCGAACAGGTATTTGTGTTAAAACGTGTAACCGTTGTACACGTTTCAACGCTTTCATATAGATACACGCTTCCAGGTAAAGCGTTGTACACGTTTCAACTATTTCACCTCGCTACATATGTATACGCCAAAGCGTGTTATACGCCTTGAAGCTAAACGTATTACACGCTTTAAAACTAAACGGTTTGACAATGTGTGTTACACGTGTACGAACCGTATTATACGTTTAAACAACGTATACAACGCTTTTAAACTAAACGGTTTGACAATGTGTATTACACGTGTACGAACCGTATTATACGTTTAAACAACGTATACAACGCTACAGCAAACCGTTGCGTTCGCGTTGCGTTCGCGTTGAGTTTGCAAGTGTTGTCTACGGTGGAACAAAAACGGAGACTGCACTGTAAGTGCTATATACAGACTATTCACCTGTGCATGTGCTAGCATGTGCAACTGACCACTGACCACTGACCACTTACAAGTAATTTATACAGGTAAATGATTATATTACATTTCCGTAAACTGTGTTGAAAATATTGTGGCATTATGTGGACCTGTGCAGATATATGCAGATAAATATAGGACTATTCAAAAAAATTCTGGGCTCCAGTAGCAAGCATTATTATTTTTAATTTTTAAAATTTTTTCCATTTTTTTTTCTTCATTTTTTTTTTCAAATTCTTTTTCAATTTTTGTCTAGTAGCATAAGGTCGTAAGTGCTATATACAGACTATTATCATATAATAAAACAATTATTGACTAGTGAGCCATAGAATATAATCTGATATTCTATGGTTCACTAGTCAATAATTGTATAATATGTTCGGGCCAGTGAAAATTGCTTTCGGGCCCAGGCTCGAGGTCAAGGCGGGACAAGGCGAGGCATCTGATTCCGCGGAATTCTTGTTTACTTATCTCCCTTTGTTGTTTCGTGCTCTGATTTTGTATCCAGAGCATAACTCGAACACGCATATACGCATTGCTCTCTAATGGTCCTCTACCGCCCTGTGCCAAATCCACGTTCGTTCTGCCCCCGTCAAGCCCAGGGTCAAGGTCACATACTTAGTGCTTCAAAAACATTAACGCTTGGGTAAATATCTTATACTTTCTGTTTTCTTTCATGGATCATCTTCATATTTCATATACGCATTGCTCTAATGGTCCTCTACCGCCCTGTGCCAAATCCACGTTCGTCCTGCCCCACCAATCCCAGGGTCAAGGTCACATACTTGGTGCTTCAAAAACTTTAACGCTCAGGTAAATATCTTATAATTCCTTCATGGTCACACATACATTTACAAGCTCCAATTAAGGAATTAGTCTGAAGCAATTGGGTATTTCAAAATTTTAATCACACATTTCAACAGACAGCAATTATTGAATAGTTCGAAATGAAAACATGTCTTGGCACATGTCCAAGGAGACAATTCTAATGAAATAACAAGATGTGTTTTCATGGAAAATAAGCTAAATGTGCTATAGTTGTGGTCTGTTTATTGTTTTCTGCAGCATGATAAAGGTACCACAATTTTTTTATTGCTTTTTGATACTCGCTACTTGAGATATCAATTGGGTTTTTGGCAACTTTAATGTGGTATTTAAGCCAATACGCAGCTTATCTGGAGCTCTGCATTTATCTGCATTCCTTCCATCCACCAGCAAGAATAAAACATCAGGCAGAGCAGTAAGTTGTCAAGCATTGCCTTCGGTTATGTAAACTTATTGTTTGCCCTAGTGTGTCGACCAATGAAAGCATAGCATTTTACGTGAAATAAAATCATTTTGTCTTTATTCACATATTGCGACCATTTCTCCAATATCTACTAAATTTATTCATTAAATGTTCCAATACGTAGAAAGTTTATGGGTGGGACTTGCATTGAAACAGACATGTATGTGTATGCGAAGAAGGAGGGGCAACCAATAAGTTCCGTAAGTTATAGTTCAAATATTGCATTTTTAATAAACCAATTTATTAAAAATTCAATATGTGAACTATAACTATTACATGTAGTTTACTACTGTCAATCTTTATGTCAATCTTTATGTAATCCTCGCTTTCTGCTCCATAAACTTTCTGCTCCATATACGAATATGACTAGCGATATATATTTTTCTTCTTACCATCCGTCCGTCCGTCATTCTGTTTGGAAAACTTGTCACAAAATGATTTTCAGACGAGTACATTTAGTGTAGTGTTTGTTGTGTTAACCCTTTCAACACTACAAACCTGCATAGTTGTATTGGCAAACATTGTAGATCCAGATAAGCCGGCACTTTTTGCAAATAATTTTCATATTTTTGAGAACAAAAACACCCCCTTTTCATAAATGGACTAGTTTGAAAATCATTTTGTGACAAACTTTACAGGTACTGTGTCTCAGATGAGGTTGGAAAGTGGGGTATTGAGTTAGGAAAAAAGATATTGGTTTCCTGAATATACATTTGCCCCTGCGAATGATCTGAGAAAGTAAAAATTACAGATAATTCTCGTTATCTCGAAGTTGACCGGACTGAGCAAAATATATTGACATATCCGAACTTCGAGATAAAACTTCGCCAAATTTAGCAACCATTCTCGATAAAATCCACCCGAATCGCTTAAAAAATACAAATGCAAGACCCGCATTTCGTTCCCAAACCACGTCGGACGTAGACTCGTCGCCAACAAGCAAATTCGGCCCAAGTCAAATCAAATTGGCATTAAGAAATATCAAGTTCAATTGACTTGATTGCCACGCTGTTTATTTCATCGTCATGTTAACGTGATCCGATATCACATTGATTCATTGGTTAATTATGGTTTAAGTGAATTCATTTAACATGTTTGTGCAACTTTTAACATGTTTGTGCAACTTTTAACACATTTTAGCAGCGGCGTATTTGATTTCTATAGACGTGTGAAAACTTACCTGAGATAATCTCTCTGAATCAGACTTGGCGGTGCCAGGCTCTTATTTTTCACATCGAGTTATCAGAATACAAATATGAAGGAAACATGGTATCGTGACTCAATTTCCACCTCGACATAACCGAAATATCGACATTTCCGATATTGAGTTATCAGGAGTAAAATACATGATCTATGTAGGGAATTCGGCCAGGACCTTGGACGTATATCGAGATAAGCAGGTATATCAAGATAAGCTAAGATAAAGAGAATCAACTGTATATGAACAAAAAATTATTAAAAAAATAACTAGTAGCTAGTTTTGATAAAAATAGAAATCGAATTTCGCAGGAAAATGCTCGCGGTATCGGTAGTCATGGTGGCTATGAATTGTGGGATATTTCTGCAACCCTCATAATCTGAACATAACATGGAATTTGAGGTGTGTAAAATCTTTGTTTTTCGATTTGGAGCGGTATGTGGGAGGTTTTATGGTCTGTGAATCAGTTTTACGGCAACTCGTTAGCGGAGCCGTAAAACTGATTCTCAGACCATAAAACCTTGCACATACCGCTCCAAATAGAAAAACAAAGCATGGTTATCCACATTCCAGGCCTAGGATTTCCCTGGATTTACGCCTAATTCAGGTGATTACCCATCTGCAATACAGTTTATTGTCGCGCAGCTTGCGGAAAGCGCGATATAGTCGTCACTTTGGCGTACGTACGTGTGTCCGGTTAAAGCTTTTGGTTAAAGTTTTTGGTTTTATCATCATCTATATTTTCATTCTACCCCCCTCCTGTGCCCAATGTCAAGGTCAAATTACTTTGAAGTTACAGTTTTTGGTTAAAGTTTTTGGTTAAAGTTTTTTTTCATGTACTATATCTATGCACCTTGTTTGCCCATTACCTTGAACCTTCACGTGCCTGTTTATCATCATCCATATTTTCATTCTACCCCCCATCCGTGCGGCCCCTGTGCCCAATGTCAAGGTCAAATTACTTTGAAGTTTTTGGTTAATGTTTTTGGTTAAAATTTTTTCATGTACTATATCTGCACCTACTTTGCCCATTACCTTGAACCTTCACATGCCTGTTTATCATCATCCATATTTCCATTCTACCCCCCACCCGTGCGGCCCCTGTGCCCAATGTCAAGGTCAAATTACTGTGAAGTTTTTGGTTAAAGTTTTTGGTTAAATTTTTTCATGTACTATATCTATGCACCTACTTTGCCCATTACCTTGAACCTTCACATGCCTGTTTATATCATCATCCTATTTTCTTCTACCCCCATCCGTGCGGCCCCTGTGCCCAATGTCAAGGTCAAATTACTTTGAAGTTTTTGGTTAAAGTTTTTGGTTAAATTTTTTTCATGTACTATATCTGCACCTACTTTGCCCATTACCTTGAACCTTCACATGCCTGTTTATCATCATCCATATTTTCATTCTACCCCCCACCCGTGCGGCCCCTGTGCCCAATGTCAAGGTCAAATTACTGTGAAGTTTTTGGTTAAAGTTTTTGGTTAAATTTTTTCATGTACTATATCTATGCACCTACTTTGCCCATTACCTTAAACCTTCACATGCCTGTTTATCATCATCCATATTTTCATTCTACCCCCCACCCGTGCGGCCCCTGTGCCCAATGTCAAGGTCAAATTACTTTGAAGTTTTTGGTTAAAAGTTTTTGGTTAAAGTTTTTTCATGTACTATATCTCTGCACCTGCTTTGCCCATTACCTTGAAACTTCACATGGGTGTTTATCATCATCTATATTTTCATTCTACCCTGCTCGCGTGCGGCCCCTATGCCCAATGTCAAGGTCAAATTACTTTGAAGTTTTTGGTTAAAGTTTTTGGTTAAAATTTTTCATGTACTATATCTATGCACCTACTTTGCCCATTACCTTGAACCTTCACATGCCTGTTTATCATCATCCATATTTTCATTCTACCTCCACCCGTATGGCCCCTGTGCCCAATGTCTAGGTCAAATTACTTTGAAGTATTTGGTTAAAAGTTTTTGGTTAAAGTTTTTTCATGTACTATATCTCTGCACCTGCTTTGCCCATTACCTTGAAACTTCACATGGGTGTTTATCATCATCTATATTTTCATTCTACCCTGCTCCCGTGCAGCCCCTGTGCCCAATGTCAAGGTCTAATTACTTAGAAGTTTTTGGTTAAAGTTTTTTGGTTAAAGTTTGTCGCGACCGCTTGCGGAAAGCGCGATATAGTCGGCACTTTGGTGTACGTATGTACGTACATACGTGTGTCCGGTTAAAGTTTTTGGTTAAAGATTTTGGTTAAAGTTTTTTGGTTAAAGTTTTTCGTTATACTATATCTCTGCAACTGCATTGCCCATTACCTTGAAACTTTACATGGGTGTTTATCATCATCTATATTTTCATTCTACCCCCCTCCCGTGCGGCCCCTGTGCCCAATGTCAAGGTCAAATTACTTTGAATTTTTTTGTTAAAGTTTTTGGTTAAAGTTTTTGGGTAAAGTTTTTTCATGTACTATATCTATGCACCTTGTTTGCCCATTACCTTGAACCTTTACGTGCCTGTTTATCATCATCCATATTTTATTCTACTCCCCACCCGTGCGGCCCCTGTGCCCAATGTCAAGGTCAAATTACTTTGAAGTTTTTGGTTAAAGTTTTTTCATGTACTATATCTCTGCACCTGCTTTGCCCATTACCTTGAAACTTCACATGGGTGTTTATCATCATCTATAGTTTCATTCTACCCCGCTCCCGTGCGGCCCCTGTGCCCAATGTCAAGGTCTAATTACTTTGAAATTTTTGGTTAAAGGTTTTTGTCGCGACCGCTTGCGGAAAGCGCGATATAGTCGGCACTTTGGCGTACGTACGTACGTACTACATACATACGTACGTCCGTACGTACGTACGTACGTACGTACGTGTGTCCGGTTAAAGTTTTTTGGTTAATGTTTTTCCGTCTACTATATCTCTTTTTTTAGTGTCCATGCCTCGCCCCAAGGCGCGACATGCAGGCCGCGGCCATCTATTTATGTATAGTCATGTATGTGCACATTGGAATTTATAAAGTTATAGGTACTGGCATATTGAGTTTGCATTTGAGCACTTTACTAAATTCTTATCAGATGCGTGCTTTCTATTTTCGGTGCATTAGAATGCTCATTTACATGGAAAAATGATATACGCATGATATTATAGATTATTATAAACCTCAGAAGTGTATTGACAAGAAATGTCGCTCAGTGTTTGATAATAGCTGTCGTTTCTAAAATAATTACCAAATAACTTTGAGAGTCCGCCGTTTTGAATTGGCAATGTGTCAGCAGCGACTTTCCCACTAGGTGTGCGCGGATCGCATTTTATATATAGCACATAATATCCAAGTATTGGTGATTGTGCAATCGTCAAAGCGACGTACACATGCATCTTTTAACCAATAAAAGCGGATTTGAGGCGAAAAAAAATCACAGTCTATTTGTACTATACAATGTACAGGGGTCATACCAGTTATCCGGGACAAATGAAAATACATGTTAATCAAGCGCATTCATTTGATCCGATTTTGCAACGGACACATCTAAGCACTTGAGTGCTTGCTGTTTCCATGCCAGTGTGAAGAATATATCGCCAAGGTAAACATTTAGTCAAATTTTCTGAAAACATTCCTCAACTCTGTCCACAAGTTGTTTACAACGTCTAAAGTCGCGCGGGGGCTTGCAATACGGTGTTTTCCAAGAAGCGAATGGTGATTGTGATTTCTGCAGATCTACACAATGCTGTTTACACTGGTTTACAGGCAATAACATAATGATTTCAAGGTGAAAATAGAAGTTATACGACGACGTTTGTCCGGATAACTGATTATCGATGTTAATTTTGGGGCAATCTTATAACTGATGATCTGACCCAATTTTAAGTGTCAGAGAAAGATGGCACATTTTGCTAAATAGTTTACATGCGTTAAGAAACCAAGAACCGACGATTGTGCTGTGAAAATTTTATGCCCGTAACTGCTATTTTAAGAAAAATATCGTAAAAAAACTGCCAGTTTTGTCCGATAATCTGAAGGATCCCTGTATATATTTTAGACTTATTCATACATTTGAGGAGTTTTCTCGAAATGCAACGTTGGAAATAGCATCTGAGACACAGTACCTTTGACTTATATCATAGTCCCTTCCAGTTACTTAGGGGTGAAATGGTTAACAGTTTTCGGATAGCTGTTATCTTTACAACTGTACGTTGTTTGACAGACTTCCTTATTTTGTTTATTATGATACATTGTACATATTTTTGTACTAAAACCCACCAATGTATCCACACTTACTTAGGGTCAAGGTCGAGTAGACTTAGAAATTTGCTTACTGGTCGAAGTGGCAGCGAAGGTAAAGACAAGTCCTCTCTCACTTGCTAGATACATGCTCTAGTAAATACATTACCATTTGCTGCTTCAAGCTTGGCCTCATTGCTTGGTGTGTTTTTATGCCTCCGTCTCTACCGAGAGTGTTTGGACTGTGTGTTCGTGAGTCCGTGTGTCCGGAATATTAAGAAGTTCGCCAGAGTTTCTCAATTATGTCATAACTTCTATATCACTTGAAGGATTACTTAAATATATCAACACAGTATACCTGTGGACAAATGCCACACATCCATGTATTCCTTAATATGACCTTCACCTTTTGATCTTCACAGCTTTGAAATTTGTTCCCACATTAAGATGTTCGCCGTAGTTTCTCAATTCTGTCATAACTGGTATATCCCTTGAATGATTTCTTAAATATTTCAACACAGCATACATGTACATGTGGACAAATGCCACACATCCATGCTGCCCTTAATATGGCCTTGACCTTTAAAGTTTTCACACCTTAAGAAATTTGCCAGAGTTTCTCAATTCTGTCATATCTTCTATATCCCTTGAAGGATTACTTTAGTATTTCAATACATCATACTTGTGCACAAATGTCACACACAATCATGCTGCCCTTCACCATTTGACCTTCACACCTGTGCTTATGAATACTTATTACTTTTGGTTAATTAACTTTGCCACAGTTTCGCCAATCTGCCACCGGGGGCATTCGTGTGCCGACAGTCCATATTTTTTGTTTTCTTACTAACATGGTGTTAACCTTAAAGCCAACATATGCAAACACTGTAGATCCAGAATGTACAGTATTTTTCAGATTTAAAAACAAAAGATACTCTTGATATGTGGCTGTGACTGGAGAAATTGGGTTTATATGAGTTTTGTTACCAGTGTAGATTCAGATCAGCCTGTGCATCCGCAGTCTGATCACGATCCACATTGTTCGCCATTCCATCAATGAAACACCCGTCATGCTTCTAACAAGCAATATACATGTACAGGTAGATCGTTATCAGGCTACAGGAGTGTGCTATTTGATCAGGAGCTACAATGGTCACAAATCCCATAAAAGCCCAATTTCTCCCAGTGCTCCAGATAAGGAATTAGTAATTGAGTATTGTCACTCCATCATATCTAAAGCAATTGGGTATTTCAACATTTTAATTGGGTAAAATAAAATTACTGTTGTTTGCACATCAGCAGGCCGCACTTATTGAATAGTTTGATTCAAAATGAAAACATATCTTGGCATTTCATTAGAATTGTCTCCTTGGAAACAACTCTAATGAAATACCAAGATGTGTTTTCTTGGAAAATAAGAAAAATATGCTATATTTGTGGTATGTTTATTGTTTTCTGCAGCATGATAAAGGTACCACAATTTTTTTATTGCTTTTTGATACTCGCTACTTCTGATTTCAATTGGGTTTTTGGCAATTTTAATTGGGTATTTAAGCAAATACGCAGCTTATCTGGAGCTCTGTTCTCCAGTCATAGCCACACATGATAAATGAAGCCAAACTTAGCATGAACCAGTCTATGCTGTAAGGGTAAGGGTTAACCCTTAGAATGCTGGGAACAAAAATTGTCGTCTGCTGTTGTTTGATATTTTGCCTTCTTTGTCAATAAAACATGGTTTGACAGCGCTTTAGAATCATTTCGAGTGGAAATGATTGTAAAGTGCAGTCAAAACCATGTATTTGATGAGAAAATGGAACATATATAATATAAACAGCAGACGACAAGAATAATTCAGCATTGTAACTGCACAAAATGGACATGCTTGTAGTGCTGTGTGCATTTGGGCTGGTTAAAAATGTAGACAAGTTTTATGACTTGGGTTGGGGTTTTACGGGGTTTTACACCGTATGGTGATATCATTGTTGTTGCTACTTGATTGACTATTTAAGGACCCGTGTGACCTCTGATTATAATATGATTTAAACAAAATAATCTTCCTAAATATGATCCTATGTATACTCATTACTGTATCCTATACGGCACATGAAGTGGCCAACTTTGTCACATTTGTGTGTTCAATCCATCAGCCAGTTTCACCTCTTGTGACCTTTGACAATGAACGGAAAATTCAAAGTAGAACATATGACACAATATAACTAATCGTACATTGAAAAGAAAAGCCAGGACAACGGACTCCTATCAATTATATTACACCAAGATGTACTGCAAGTTAGATATCTGTGTACTGTTGCCAAACTTCTCAAAATGTACATAAGCTATGGCTGAAGTGTAAACATTTGCTAGATACTGCACTGTGCTGCATGTAAATACACTTTGGCCATATTTACTCTCCCCATATGAAGCTTTACTGCACTAATACTAATTACTAATTGTAATAGTCTAATAATAGTGCAGTATTGGGTATATACGGTATGTGTTGTGTGGTCAGCCAGGTAAAAGTGACACACTGTGCCATTTTCTGTGTATGAAACTGTCCAGCAAACTGACATATTTCACAGATTGGTGTAACATAATTGACAGGAGTGTGTTGTCCTGTGTTGTCCTGTGTTTTCCTATGTAATAGTCATAGCACTAATTGTCTAGTGTAGCGAATGCCCTCGGATAAATTGATACACGAGACAATTCATGCTATAACTGTTTTCTATCAGTATCAGAGACAATCATTGAAAAACCATGCAGGCGCAGTGAAATCTGGGCGCCACTCGTACTCCTCCATGCATTGAACGCATGTCTCCAACATCACGCCATAAATTATGCCATTATTATCAACATTTTGGAACATCTATCATGAAATGCCAACTCACAATCATGCAAATCAGCTGATCATGAGCTACAACACAACTCAGGCTCAGCCAATCAAGCTATTTGATTTCAAGTACAAGTACAGTTGAACCTGTGCTAAAGACCACCTCCGAATAGCAATCACCTGGCTGTAAAGGCCACAATTGTGTTGTCCCAATGGCACAATTACTATATAAATGAGCCTGCGATTAGCGCAGGCTGTAGTGTATATTAGTTATAGAAAGAAATCGGCAATGACTGGTAGCTCCTACACGGGAATTGTAGACATGGATACAAAGTTTATTATGTTAACCCTTAGACCGCTATTCACAACAATTGTCGTCTGCTGTTGCTTTTGTATCTTGCCTTGTTTCTCAATAAAACATGGTTTGACAGCACTTCAGCTTCAGAATCATTTCCAATGGAAATGATTCTGAAGTGCTGTCAAAGCATGTTGTAAATTATTCTAAAGTGCTGTCAAAGCATGTTTTTGATGATAAAAATGGAAAATAGAAAATAAACAGCAGACGACAAACAAAATAAGATAGCGGTCTAAGGGTTAATTCACCCGACCCTTGTATCATATAGGGCAATCAGTGCTATATATAATGTGTTGTTTGTCAAACAGTGGTCCTGGATAGCCAGCCGTGCAATAACTACAGTGCATATATCCACCCATACGTTTCAGTTATACGCACACTAATTATTGCACGGCTACTCATGAATATTAAGCTCCACCCCTCAACATCACCAAGGTATTGGAAGTTGTCGCAGTGCATACATAACAGTGAGGGTCCTATCTATAGCTGTGATACATAGAGGGACTCAAACGAGTTTCCATTTGATATGAGATTTATGAAATGAGTCGCGCACAATTTATGGCGAGGTGCATAAAATTGCTGACCAGTTTCATTAATGGAAACAAGTTTGAGATTCTGTTTATCGCATGACTTCACACTCCGAACAGCGGAAAACTTGGAGATATCCGATACATCTCGGTGAGAGGACGCCATTGACTATTTTCGCATGGAGTTGAAAATCTCCACAGTTTTAATACTTAGCAATTAATAATTATAAAAACGCCACATAACAGGTTCGTGTTCTTTGTAAACAATTTGTACTACCAAACGGGAGCTCATTCTGACAAGTGCAGTAATTTTAATGAGTCATGGACGCTTCGAATGATGTTTAGAACATGATGACGTCAACGTCAAAACACCATTGGTTTGTCGCGCCATTACGGACACCATTTGGAATTTCTCTAGTTTATTCATTTGACAACGTAATGCGCTCCAGGTGTTATTACACGTGTGTCATAACACATTTATGAAATGGGTCAAAACATGGCATAACAAGGATTTCATGTGATAAAAGTTCTTTATCAAACGCCACAAGAGATAGGATACAGTAACGAAACAATGTTCGCATATACATACATGTTATACATATATTCCATCACATTTAGGAAACAATTATGTTTGAATCATGGGTCCCACATGTCCTTAATACAAGGGAAAATCTATATTTACAATATCCATTGTACACCTCTACTGATCAGAGCTCCAGTTTAATAAGGTGCGTAATTTGACCAAATATTCCAGGTATTTTTCTTACTTCTTCACCAAAAAATGGCAAGTTGGGAGTTCTTTAGAATCGTCTCAATGAGACGATTCTAAAGCACTCCCAACTTGCCATTTTTGGTGAAGAAATAACAAAATTCCCCTAAAGTTGATCAAATTACGCACCTTAACTGGAGCTCTGCTGATGATGATTCTCATGCTTTTGCTAAGAAATATTGAAAATAAGGAAAAAAAATGAAATTTAACTGACATTGTAAGGGTTAACCCTTTCAACACCACATGCCTGTATAGTGATATTGGCAAAACGTGTAGATCCAGATGAGCCGGGTCACGAGCCATCTCAGCAGGATCTGCACTTTTTGCAAGTATTTTTCATATTTTTGAGAACAAAAACACCCCCTTTTCATAAATTGACTAGTCTGAAAATCATGTTGTGATGGTTAGACTGGTTGCAAAATTAACATATCAAAATCCATTCCAGTTACTTACGGGTGAAATGGTTAAAATATTTTGTTGATGTTGTAAGACTAAAATATCCAGCTGCTTATGAACCATGTTCTTTGTGAAAACTTGAATCTGCTGCAAAATCTAGGTGAACCACACCGATGCCAGCTTGCCATGTTATTTATGAAAACTTGAGAAAAAATAGAGGTGTAATGAGGGATCGTAGTCCGTTATCTTTGTTTCAATTTATTTATAGATGTCTGGTCCAAATTGGAAATATTGTATGGCATTATTGTTTGTAAAGGTGCCACTATAGTGTCTTCAACTAGCGTTGATCCAGATCATCCTACGTATATGCGCAATGTGATCCGGGACTGTGTTTGTCACATTCATATTATCACACTTATTATTAATTTATTGCAAACAGTGTAGACTCTGATCATATGGGTCTACTCTGTTCGCAAATTCAATTTTAGTACCATTCAGTAAGAAATAAACGCTAAAACACAACATAGGACCAGGGGCCCGTTTCACTAAACTTCTTACGACTAAAATGTTCATAAGCGCAAATTTAGGATCGTCTAGAAATTTCAATTGATGGATTTACGTTTATTGAGCATAGGCTATGCTCAATAAATGTAAATCCAATAATTGTTTGCAAGAAAACAGTGTTTATGTGCAATTTACAGACTATCACAATTTTGCCCTTACGAACATTTTAGTGTACAAAGTTTAGTGAAATGGCCCCCAGATCTCTATAAATAGGTTTCCTAAGGGAAATAACTGACTACGAACCCCCATGAGGGTGTTTCCCTTCTCTGGACTCGTACAGTATATCGGTGTTGGATGTATAGTACTAGTACTCATGAAAAGATCTTGTATCTGCTTATTACAACCTGTAGGTTCTGATTGCTACCATATATTATAACATTTATGTACAGTCAAGCGCACATTAAATTTGTGTTTGACTGCACATTGTATTATTTATTGCTTGTAAGCAAGTTCAGATACTCATACAAATATATCAGCTGACAAAATATAGTAGGCATAGAAGAAAGATTTGGACGTGTGACATAAAAAATGCCCATTGAAAAAATCCAGCATTACCCCACCCACCCATGCCATCGTACTAGGTGGGTGGGGTATTGGGTTATTTTTTCAATGGGCATTTATGTATGTCATGTCCGAATCTTTATTTCACCTGTGATAGCATGTTCCAGCATGATTACATACGGTGACCCCCAGATGATAAAAAGACACTCCGACATTTGCAACAATTGTGGATATTGGTCCACATTTACTTGATAAGATTAAAATGTAATCTCACGGCTGATGTCAGTAAGCCTACTTCAGTGACCAAAGTGGTAGATATTGTTGGCACTGAACAGACTGCAGACATACAGGATCATCTGGGCTACACTCTTAACCTTTTCATCCCTAAGTAATGGCTTTTGATATGTTAATTTTGCAACCAATCCAACCGTCACAAAATGATTTTCGGACTAGTCCATTTATGAAAAGGGGGTATTTTTTTGTTCTCAAAGATATGAAAATTACTTGCAAAAAGTGCAGATCCTGATGAGACGGCTCGTCACGAGCCGGCTCATCTGGATCTACACTATTTGCCAATACCACTGTACAGGTATGTCGTGTTGAAAGGGTTAATTCCGCTAATGGCCCATATTCATGTTTATCTCATTGACTAACAGTGTAGGCCCTGATCATACTACAGATGTACAGGCTTCTGAAGACTAACAGTGTAGGCCCTGATCATACTGCAGATGTGCAGGCTACTCAAGTTACGTTCTTTATACCCCCGCCATACGAAGTATGTCGATGGCGTATATAGTTTTCATATTTCCGTCTGTCCGAACGTAAGATTTGTGTTAAAAGTTATCGGGTGCCCATTATCTCTGCAACCATGGGATTGACTTGAAACTTCATGTTCGGCACTTCTTTATCATAATCCATCTTTTCATTCTATCTATAGCCCACCCGTGCGGCTTTCATGTCCAAGGTCAAGGCCAAATAACTTAAAAGATATTTGTTGGTCGGACCAGGTGGCTGCCTGTGGTATCTGTGAGCCCCTGCTCAGTTGCTCTAGTCCACCAATGGCCCATAATCGCGGGTATCAGAAATTAACCCTTACACCCCTAAGTAACTGGAATGGATTTTGATATGTTAATTTTGCACCCAATTGTCACAAAATGATTTTCAGACCAGTTCATTTATGAAAAGGGGGTGTTTTTGTTCTCAAAAATATAAAAATTGCTAGCAAAAAGTGCAGATTGCGATGAGAGTTCGTTACGAGCCGGCTCATCTGGATCTACACTATTTGCCAATATCACTGTACAGGCCTGTGGTGCTGAAAGAGTTAACATCTATTGTGTAATCCTTGAACATACTGCAGATGTGTCAACCTAAAGCTCATTTACAATGCATGCTGCTTGGCAGCTTATTAACATACTAAAGGACATATATCATGTGTTTTCAAAATTGATAACATTAACTAAAAATGCCTTTATACATTCTGTACATAGCAATGTTGACTTCTTGTTTGTGTGCCCCAGCACAATTGTGGAGGGGGATTTAGTGTTACCCTTGTCCGTCTAACCATTCCCATCAGTCACAAACACGAAATGTGTAAAAAATTTAAACCATATACATGTATTTGATATTTCATATAAAACATAACATGTGTTTTAGTGATGGAATGGCGACCAGTGTAGACCGTGAACAGTTTGTGCGATGCACAGGCTGATCTGGATCCACACTGGTCGCAAACCCCATAAGCCCCATTTCTCCAGTCACAGCCACATATGTAGACAAATAATTCTAACACGAGATAAATTTATTATAGTTTATTATCCTTTCTTCATGTTTCATGTGTGCCTTTTAAACACCCATGACTGAAAAATGAAATTTATTTGTACATGTATGAGAATTATCCTTTTTAAGACCCATACCTGATAAAGAGCATGTAAAAAATGCAATTTACATGTATAAGAATTATCCTTGTTAACACCCATAACTGATAAAAAAAAAAAGCATGCACAAAAGCAACATACACGTATAAGAATATAAAACAAACTATTTTGCTGTTGACCAGTCAAGCCGATTGATTTTTGTCGCGCCCGCTTGCGGAAAATCGCGATATAGTCGGCACTTTGGCGTACGTACGTACGTACGTACGTGTGTCCGGTTAAAGGTTTTTGGTTAAAGTTTTTTGTTATACTATATCTTTGCAACTGCTTTGCCCATTACCTTGAAACTTCACATGGGTGTTTATCATCATCTATATTTTCATTCTACCCCCCTCCCGTGCGGCCCCTGTGCCCAATGTCAAGGTCAAATTACTTTGAAGTTTTTGGTTAAAAAAAAATTTGTGCCTGCTTGCGGAAAGCGCGATATAGTCGGCACTTTGGCACGTACGTACATACGTACGTACGTACGTACGTACGTGTGTCCGGTTAAAGTTTTTGGTTAAGTTTTTTGGTTAAAGTTTTTCGTTATACTATATCTTTTTTTTAGTGTCCATACCTCGCCACAAGGCGCGACATGCAGGCTGCGGCCATCTAGTTATCATGAGATTTCAGTACATGCTCCAAAATGTAATGTTTCATTATGAGGGTACCAATTGCCACAATAATTCCAAGTCAAACAGATACATAGCGAGAGTTCAACTCTAGGACAGTTAACTTTTTGTATTGATTTGAAATTATAAATGTGTAGAACACAATATTGCAAAGAAAGTACCTACATACAGTGAAACCTCTCTAAACCGGACACCCTGGGAGGTCCCCAGGGTGTCCGGCTTGAGAGGTTTCACTGTAAATCAAGCATTTGATTAGTCTGAGCCATAATTGTGTGTTATGTGATCACGAACAGACATTATCACGTGATTTAAATAACCAAGAAACTCAGAAAAAATAATATCACAGGCGCTTTTGTTCAGGTTCCACTGTACATTCACTTTCCATTTGTTCTGCTTTCCACCATGGTGTTATTTTGATGCTGCGTAACTGTTGTTTATGTGACGTGTAATAAAAACAATGTGTGAGCTCTGGCATACACTTTTATCGGAATTTGGAAAATTATCAAAAACAGGATTTAAAATAATTATACCCCACAAACAAAATGTGGCGGGTGGGGGGTATATAGGATATATCAGCTTGACTTGGTCTGTTGGAAATTTTGTTTCCGCTCTATAACTTCTAAACAACACTGAAAGTGTTGAAAGCGCGCCCACCCCAAAGTAAGTATTATTTGATATTTTCCTTAATGGGCAATGGATTTTGGTGAAATATGGCGCAACAAACACGTCTTCATGAGCTGCATTTGGTGGTCATGGGAGTTCGGCAAATACTTATGTTGTTATGTCAAAAACGACAGAAGTTTGGGCCAGAGACCACCAAATGCAGCTTAACAAGACGCGTTTGATGTGTCATATTTCATCAAAATCTGTTACATAATAAGGACAAAATAAAAGAATACATACTTTGAATCGGAGGGTTTCTGAAATTTTCAGTACTTGTTGTTGTAACCACGTGATCATACACCTTGTATATCAGGGATATCAACTTTCAATGTCCAATACTGCTGGATGAAGGCCATCCAGTATTGTTGGACTGTTGCCAATTAATTTTTAAAAATGTTGTTTACTCCTATAATATCACTTTTCTACGGAGCCCCGCAGGAAACATGGATTTTTTTTTTATTAATTCGTTCCCACGAAATAACAATTTGTTCCCTTAAATTTAACAATTCGTTCCCTCGAATTAACAATTCGTTCCCACGATATAACAATTTGTTCCCACAAAATGACAATTTGTTCCGACAAAATGACAATTTGTTCCCTCAATTTAACAATTCGTTCCCATGATATAACAATTAACAAATTGTTATTTAATGTGAACAAATTGTTAAATTGAGGGAACAAATTGTTAATTCGTGGGAAAGAATTGTTAAATTGAGGAACAAATTGTTATTTCGTGGGAATGAATTAAAAAAAAAAAATTCTACATCCGCTGTGGGGTTCTGTACTTTTCAGCTGAATAAGCTTCAGCAGAGAATGGAAAGCTCGGAGCTGGCGATGTCGGACAAGCTCCAGCTCCTTCAGCAGGTACAACAGGCAGCGATCGAGTACTCCCTCCCCTCTCACTGCACCCCCACCCCCTCACCCCCCACCTTCAATCTCAAGGTTGGCGCCAAGTCCGCAGCAGCGATCCAAGTACACGAAATACGAAAACTCAGATATACAGTGCGAGCCACGTGATGTACCAGGAGATTATGTAATCGGTAAAGATGTCAGCAAGACAGTGGGGATGAACGGTCCTTCTAATGTCGATAATACTTCTGAACCAGCTGTATTAACAAAGGCTTTGCTGCCTGCTGGTGATAGCAATGCGACTGGTTCTGGTGTTGCAGTGCCTGGCTCTGTAAACAAATGTGTTGTCGACACGCTGGTGCATGATCAGTCCTTTGTTAGTATTGGCAAGTCGTAATGATATGAATAAGCTATATATTTATATAATTGGTGGCGTCAGTATGTGACCAAGCTGTTCACTTCCGGTGGAAAGCATGAAAATTGGCTTTTCGAGTATACTGATTCCGATTTTCCGAGGAAGCAAGTGATCCGACGAATGCTTCCCGGTCAAAAGTGCACATAATCAAATACCGGGAACATACCGGGTAGTAACATTTTGCATTATAACTGTGTACATATTTCATATTAATGTCATTATCAGGGTTTTTTAGCACGCCTTCCGAAGGAAGGAGTGCTTATAGCATACCCCCGGCATCGTTGCCCGCGTCTGTCCGTCCATCCGTCCGTCTTCAAAAATTTGAAACCGTACTAGCTACAGACCTGAAACTTGGTATGTAGCTTCCTTATGAGTAGATGCACATAGTTTATTTTTTATTCGACCCCCGGGTCATGGATAATCACCCCCTTTTCGACTTAGAATTTTCAAATTTTGGCTTGTGACTCGTAAAACTTTTAACGATTATCTCTCCATTTTGACTCGTTTACTATCAAAGCGGTATGTGGAGCATCCATGTTCTATGAACACATTTTCTAGTTTTTACCTTTACCTATTTTTCCTGCGTAAACGACTTATCCATTTTTAATGTTAAATTGGATAACACTCGTCACACAGCGTTGAGGATACAAAGGATCAACCACTGCGAATACAACATAACTGAAAATAATACAAACGGTTCGTGGCCATCTTTGATCAAGGTAAATGTGAATCATAGTTCAAATTGAGCCAAATGTACGTACTATCAATATAATGCTCCGCACTTATTGAATAGTTTGCTTCTAGTTTGGAGACAATTCTAATGAAATACCAAGATGTGTTTTCATGGAAAAATAAGAAAATGTGCTATATTTGTGTTCTGTTTATTGTTTTCTGTAGCATGATAAAGATACCACAAATTTTTCATTGCTTTTTGATACTCGCTACTTCTGATTTCAATTGGGTTTTTGGCAATTTTAATTGGGTATTTACGCAAATACGCACCTTATCTGGAGCTCTGTATGCATGGATCTACCTGCTACGCGGGGCAAGGTGCACCAACAGTGGTGGAATATACATACAAGAAGCCACACTTGTAAACCTGTGGGATGATACAAGTGATTGATTCGGTGTCCATGTAGAAATTAACCCTTTCGACCATAATTATCTGACATGGTACAAAAATATTGTTTGGCTTGTTATATAAACTAGTCTCATAAATAGGTTACTGAACTGGGTAAATCACACGCAGCTTACCTTTCAACAACTGCAGGGTCACCGTTGTCATGAGAATTTGTTGGTTTGAATTTG
>CM055268.1:17408170-17467753 GCA_029237695.1 Conchocele bisecta | reverse complement strand
GTGCCAAGTTTGAATGAAGGCTGCCAACAGGCGAGCTTCATTGTCTTCTGACAACTCTTGTTACCTTTGGCTCTTTAGTGACCTGGGAGTTGAATTGGGTTATTGCCCATTATAAAAGTAGTAAGATTATTACTGATCCTGCTGCTTTTGGGAGGGGCCAATTGATTCTGGTGTGGCGAGGACCTGGCATCAGATCAGGATTATTCTGATATCAGGGCTGAATATATAGTTTTGTTATTGTAAATATTCAGTTCTGATTTTCAGCCAGGTTTTTTGAGAAAAAAATCCAGGCTATTGGATTGGCGAAAGCCGGGCGGGCGGCGGGCGGCGTCCACAATCAATGTTAAGTTTTCGTGTTTTGAGTCCATTTCTTTGTTACTGTACCACCTAGGACCACCAAACTTTCACAGCTTCATAATCAAGGGGTGCCCACCACATATCACTATCCAACATGTTACCTTTTTTTGAACTTGACCCATTTTTTTCGCACAGTCGACTTAGCCATTTTCAATGTTAAGTTTTCGCGTTTACAATGTTAAGTTTTCGTGTTTAAGTCCATTTCTTTGGTACTGTACCACCTAGGACCACCAAACTTTCACAGCTTCATAACCAATGGGTGCCTACCACATACAACTATCCAACATGTGACCATTTTTTTTTTTACCTTCACCTATTATTTCTAAGTAACTGACTTCGCCATTTTCAACTTTAACTTTTTAACGTACGTCTGGTTAAAGTTTTTTGGTTAAAAGTTTTTCGTTATACTATATCTCTGCAACTGCTTCGCCCATTACCTTGAAACTTCACATGGGTGTTTATCATCATCCATATTTTCATTCTACCCCCCAACTGTGCGGCCCCTGTGCCCAATGTCAAGGTCAAATTACTTTGAATTTTTTTGTTAAAGTTATTTCGTGTACTGTATCTCTGCAACTGCTTCACCCATTACCTTGATACTTCACATGGGTGTTTATCATCATTGTCGCGCCCGCTTGCGGAAAGCATGATATCGTCTGCATTTTGGCATACGTCCGTCCGTCCGTCCGTACGTCCGTGTTTCCGGTTAAAGTTTTTTCGTTAAAGTTTTTCCATCTACTATATCTATTTTTTTAGTGTCCATGCCTCGCCCCAAGGCGCGACATGCAGGCCACGGCCATCTAGTCTACAAAAAGTGGGTATAATTATGTTATCCAAGTGTCTATGCTTGGAAAAAACCTGGCCTTCGTGGCTTTGCCTCGTTTCTTTTTGGATTTTTCCCTCATTTGTACATGTACTTGTACAGGTAATATATGGGATTTAGTACTAAACCCATTGACCCGGCCTTAAACGACCTTAGCTGTTGATAGGCCGTTAAACCCCAACAAACAAACAAACAAACAATAACATGTGTTTCTTAGATGATATGTTGGCGGTTGTGTCAACGAATGGGAGATTTCGGGGTCGTTGCTCAAATGCCCCGGTGCACCGTCTGTACACGGAAACCCCCAAACCCCCAATGGGTTCGAATAAACCAGATAATGCTTATTATACCCCCGCCGCAACGAGTTGTGGGGGGGTATTTTGGAGTCAGGTTGTCCGGGCAGACATTCGGGTACTTATGTGGCTAGCCCCACAGGGTTATGGACTTGTTAAAGGATAGGGTTGGTTACAATTAGCCACCTAAAACATCGTTTTATGTTGCTAAAAATGGTTTTATGTGGCTAATATTTAATATGCGATAAGCCACATAGTTACCTGAAAGTAAAGACGTCCGTCCGTCCGTCCGTCCGTCCCCCGGGTTTCTCATGATGAGAAGGTGTGTCACAATCAATAACCACGCACCTACGTCCAAGGTCAAGGTCACAGTTGAAGGTCAAAGGTCAAACCTATTGAAATTCCCCTCCGCTCTATATCTTCTACACCGATGCATGAATTATCAAATGCCTTGGCACAAATGTTTCTCAGGATGAGAAGGTGTGTCGCGATCAATAACCACGCACCTACGTCCAAGGTCAAGGTCACAGTTGAAGGTCAAAGGTCAAACCTATTGAAATTCCCTTCCGCTCTATATCTTCTACACCGATGCATGGATTATCACACTATGCCCAGGGTCAAGGTCACAGACTTGATGCGTTTGAAACCTTAACGCTCGGCTAAATGGCTTATACTCAAAAATGCCTCGTTTTCTTTGGCTGCCAGTGGGGGTATTCGTGTGCCGACAGGCCACATTTCTAGTTAATTTTTATTATACTGATTTTTTTACATTATCACAGCCAAAATGGCTGTGATAATGTAAACAAATCAGTATAATAATTCTGCATACTTTTAATCATCAAATATATGCAGTAGTTAGTTCTATATGAAATAATGTATTTCATGAAAAAGAAATGATTACTCCCTCAAAATATACTTTGCTAGAAAAATATACTTTGCAATGTTGGTGAAATAGGCTACTGAAATATAAACACATTGCCTATGGAATATATTTATAATGGTATTTACATGAAAGCATAGAACTTTACATGGCCGGATACGTTATGGATGAATGATTGCGACGTGCATGGGATAGGGCAAAGGCACGCGAACATAGGCAAGACGGTAGTAAAATGACATACCACATTTTCTATTGCCTGTTCCACGTTTTTCTGCCGACAAACTTTTGGCTATTAAACACATCAAATCTAAAAATATTAAAATGTAAATACTTTTTCAACCATAACAAAGAAGTCACCCTCCTCAGTTTTATTTAGTTAAAAATATATAGAAAATCGTCCACCCCCTTTTCAACGATAGCTCCACACTGTTCCGTGAGAACAGTGGCATCATACTGTACGTTACGTAACGTACAGTACAGTACGACACTAGGTGGGTGAGGTAACTGTCATGGGAAATGTTTTGGAAAACGACTGAAACATGACTAGATACATGTAGCTTGGAAATGATGTAACCAAAAAAAAACAAAAGTAAGATTTTGAAAATCGATCAACAAATTCCAAAATTATTTGAGAAAATATATTTGTATCCCCCAATAGAAAAAATTATTTTCCCCATAAAATGAATATTTGATAGAATTTCATCAAATAAAAAAAAACATTGGGAAGGTGACTTATTTTATCGATGAAAAAGGTACTTACATTTAATGTTTAAATTGCCAAAAGTTCATTGGCAGAAAAATGTGAAACAGATAATGGTTGTGTTTATATTGCAGTTGCTGGTGTTGTTGGCTCTGGTCTCCCTGATCCTGTACTCGCAGGTGATGTTGCAGATTCACTGGCGACGTCGCATCACCCAAGTCATCGTGCTCCTGTTCCTCATCAGTGTTCCCTGGACCTGGTTCGAACTGTACAAGGTGCAGATTTCACTCTTGTCATCGGGCGGGTGGTGGACAGAAAAAGTGCATAGTTTGTGTACACAACTCCTCTGAAACCGTTTAGTCAATCGATCTGAAACTATACACACGTCTTCTACACATATTGAAGATGTGCACCTTGGTGCTTTTATGCCGAAAAAATATTTTTTAACGAAAATATCATCTTTTTAACTTTTTTTCTACATTTTTCTATACAGTTCTATATAGGGTACAGAGTTTGTGTACACAACTCCTGTGAAACCGTTCAGTCAATCCATCTGAAACTATACACACGTCTTCTACACATATTGAAGATGTGCACCTTGGTGTTTTTATGCGGAATAAATATTTTTTAACTTTAGCCTTTTTTTCCACATTTTTCTATCCAATTCTATATAAGTTCTACTATACACATCTCTACCTAAATTAGTATACCTGTTTATCACAACAAGAGGAAGAAATAAAGCTATAGATTTTCAAATTCTCATTAATGTTTCTTGCCTTGGTGACAGCTTCACATTTCTGCATCTTCGCTGTCTGGCCATCTTCGACGGGCATATTTTGTGACTTACGGCACTCTTGTTATATACATGAAACACATTTCTAAACAATGTACAAAATAATTCAAATGCGCCCATGTTTTGTGATTATATAACTATTCAAGGTATAAGATTGGCATTCAACACAGTTGTATGAAAATCCCACATTATCACGTAAATGCGGACTCGCCTATACAATGTGTTGCAGAGTGCCGAAACCGCTGTTTCAGGTGGGTTTTCGGCATAAATTTTACAATTGCCAATTACATGAACATAATTCTCAAAGATTTTGAGTGTAAACTGTATCAATACACATCAAACTAACCTAAATTCCCTTCTTAAAATCATACACATTCACTTCCTGATTAGCAATAAATATTAGCCGCCATCTTGGAAAATATTTAAATCATGTGATACACAATGGCTTGGTTGGCTACAGGAGACTGACATCATTCTCAATTAGTCTCCTTTAACCAACCAAATCACTGCGCAACACATGATTTAAAAATCGTAAAGATGGCGCCTAATTTATTGATAATTAGGACGTGAGGGTTTGATTTTAGGTTAGTTTGATATGTATTGGTACAGCTTACACTCAAAATGTTTGAGATTTATGTTGATGTATTAGCAACTGTAAAATTATCCCAAATAGCCATTTTGACACGCTGCTACACGTTGTACAGGCGAAGCAGACTTTGCGACATTTTGTGGGATTTTCGTACAATGGTGGCAAATGCGAGTTCAAAACCTTGAATAGTTATATAATCACCAGACCACCCGAATTTGAATTGTTTTGTACATTGTTCAAAAGGTGTTTCATGTATATACAAACAATAATTGACCATCCAAGACACGCTAGAAGCACCTGTGATGTATTCACCTTGTACTGGCTTGCGGCCGAACGGCTGGCGGGCGTGTGGGCGGTCATAGCTTGTCCACGCAATAACTAGAGTTCTACATGATGTATTGTAACCATGTTTATCACAAGACGAAGAAGCCTATTGATTTTCAAAAATTGCTGATGACTTATCTCCCCTTGGTGGCCATTTTTAGCATGCTCGCATTCGTTCGGCGTGATATAGTCGCCGCTTTTGGCGTGACTCCGTTCGTCCGGCATTTGCGTTAAACATTTTTTTAGTACTAAATATCTCCACTAAATATCTCCACAAGTTCGATTGACTTGAAACTTCACGTACCTCTTTATCATCCATATTTGCATTCTATATCCCACCCTTGCAGCCCCTTGCGTTTTCAGGTCGAGTTGACACTTAGAGATCAAAAGTTAATATATGTGCATGAGGTTTCGTTTCCTCTATATCTTTTAAACCGATTAATGGATATTCAAATGATTTGCCACAAGTGTTTGCCATGATGAGACGATGTGTCGTGTTCAATAGCCATGTGCTTACGTCAAGGTCACACTTAGAGGTCAAAGGCCATAAATGTGCATGAGATTTTGTTTCTGCTCTATAGCTTATAAACTGATGAATGGATTTTCAAATGATTTGCCACAAGTGTTTGCCATGATGAGACGATGTGTCAAAGTCAATACATATATACGTGCCTACATCCAAGATCAACGTCACACTTGGAGGGCAAAGGTAAAATATGGGCATGAAATTTCGATTCCGATCTGAAACTATTTCTAACATTAAATCTGTTCATGTTTTAAAGCGATGTTTGTGGGGGAATTATGATCACTTCTGTGATAGCTCTAGTTTGCAATGGAAATGATTCTAAAGTGCTGGCAAACAATGTTTTTGCTGACAAAAATGGAAAATAAAAAATAATCTGCACATGACAAAATTTAATTGCACATTGTAAGGGTTAACCCATTGCAGATGGGATACTGTTAAAGTAGTATGTAATTTGCTGTTAATTAAAATCCCTGTTTTCCTCATTTCTTGGCAAAAATATATGTTGTCACCACTCATTTGAACCGTCTCGCTGAGGACGGTTCAAATGAGTGGTAACAACATATACTTTTATTGAGAAATGAACAAAATATTAGACTTTATGTCCACACGAAACATTGTATCCTTAGACTCCAATGGGTGGTTGGTAATGGTGTCTGTATTTTCAGCAAGCGGAGATAAAGCAGCAGTCAGTAGCTGTGAAGGATATTCCCCCGGGGAGTGCCAACATGGAGACGAGACATTCTGGACGTACATGAAGTCGATATTCACGTTCGAGGCAGACAAATGCCACGCCTACTACGAACATGTCATGATAGACCCCATCTTGAAGGTCCCACCAACAAAGGTACATACTTATACAGGCCGTGGGTGGCAGGTGGGAGAATGTGATGGGGTAATTTAACGATCGGGGTTCATCCTTACCGGAATTCCGACTGGAGACCTGGTTTGGCCCTCATATACGTCTTTGGCATTTTGTATGTGACAGTTGAATCTGGTTATACCCGTTATGTGAGTATTACGATTATTCGTAATCCTATTTTAGGGGGAGGGGCCAAGTGACTGGTGTGGTATGGACCTGGCACCAGGTCAGGTTATTAGGTTATTCTAATCTCAGGGCTGAATATATTTTTTCCTGATGTCAATATTCTGTTCTGATTTTGGGATTTTCCCCCCAATGCAGCAGGTTAAAATGGGATCGAACCCGTTTGCCCGGCCTTACATGACCTTAGCTGTTGATAGGCCATTAAACACCAATAAACAAACAAACAAGCTTATACAGGCCAAAGTTGATTATATGATTGTGCTGATGCTTGCTACGTTGACACAGGTCTGGTTGAGGTCCGAGACAATAAGTTAGCCAAGATTATAAAAGCAATTTGTAAAGGAAGGTAGAGTACAACATAATGGAAGAGGTAAGCGAGAAAATACCTACACACTGGAATTACTAGCGTTTCAAGAAGAGAAGATTTCATTAAATGACTGTCACTAAAACTTGTGAAGGTGGCATGTGCGATATATTTATGTACTGTCAAATCTACACAGGAACATGTTAAATACTTGTTCCATGCATATTTATGTCGTTTTGCGAAGATTCTTCGCAAAAACGACAAAAGGATAATGACAGTGATTTGCAGAAAATGCAAAATAAACCCTTTAAATATCATGTATTGATAAATTGACAAATATCCCCTATATTTTGTTAAAAATCCCCTATATTTTGCCATCAGTACCCCTATATTTTCAAATGTTTTCCCATATATTGCCCCTATCACTGTGTTTGGCTATTCAATAACTATAGGAAATTTCTCAATGGCAGTGGAAAAAACAAAAATTGTTTGTATTGCCTTCAAACAATGGATCCAACATTATGCCCGTATATTATCCCTTTCACCCCCAAGTAACTGGAATGGATTAATTTTGCAACCAATCCAGCCATTACAAAATGGTTTTCAGAATAGTCCATTTATGAAAAGTGGGTATTTTTAGCTCACCTGAGCGTAGCTCATGTGAGCTATTGTTACCGCAATGTGTCTGTCGTCCGTCGTCGTCTGTCGTCGTCCGTGAACATTTTCAAATGTCTTCTCCTCGGTAACCATTGGGCCTATGGTCACCAAACTTCATGGTCATGGTCCTTAGGTAGGGTGATTACAAAATTGTTAAAATGACGTCATTATGTAATCCAAGATGGCCGTCGTCTAAAAATATCACAAATTCTTCAAAAATCTTCTTCTCAAGAACCGCTAACTGGATTTCGACAAAACTTGGTAGGAATGATCGATGTACAATGCTCTTTCAAAGTTGTTAAAATGGTTACCCTGGGGTCAAAAATGGGCGTGGCCCGTGGGGTCAAATTTTATTTTTGACCGAATATGGTCATGTCATATATCAAATTGTAGGTATCAATGAGGCAATCACTCTAGTGCATTTTTTTGTTAAAATCGGATGGTTATATCATCCAAGATGGCCACCAAAAGGTCAAAAGGTCGTTCTTTTATTAGACATTTCAAAATTCTTCTTCACATGAACCGCTTGGCCCATGGGAACCAAACTTAAAAGTTATGGTCCATGGGTGAAGCCTTTTCAGATTTGTTAAAATGGAGGTCATTGCTAATCAAAGATGGCCGCTGTCTAAAAATAGCATAAATTCTTAAAAAATCTTCTCATGAACCGCACCCCGTCTGCGTGTAGACTCCTTGAGGCTTGTACCTTTATGTCAGAAAAGCGGACGTTAAACCCTATTCACTCACTCATGAACCGCTAGCCGGATTTCGACGAATCTTGGTAGGAATGATCGATGTACAATGCTCTTTCAAAGTTGTTAAAATGGTGACCCTGGTGTCAAAAATGGGCGTGGCCCTTGGGGTCAAATTGGGGTCAAATTTTATTTTTGACCGAATATGGTCATGTTATATATCAAATCGAAGGTATCAAAGAGGCGATCACTCTGGTACATTTTTTGTCGAAATCGTATTGTTAATTCATCCAAGATGGCCGCCGAAATGTCAAAACATTCTTTTATTAGAGATTTCAAAATTATTCTTCACATGAAACGCTTGGCCCATGGTAACCAAACTTAAAATTTATGGTCCATGGGTGAAACCTTTTCAGATTTTTTAAAATGGAGGTCATCGCTAATCCAAGATGGCCGCCGTCTAAAAATAGCATAAATTCTTAAAAAATCTTCTTCTCATGAACCGCTAGCCAGATTTCGACGAAACTTGGTAGGAATGATCGATGTACAATGGTCTTTCAAAGTTGTTAAAATGGTGACCCCGGGGTCAAAAATGGGCGTGGCCCGTGGGGTCAAATTGGGGTCAAATTTTATTTTGACCGAATATAGTCATGTTATATATCAAATCGAAGGTATCAATGAGGCGATCACTCTGGTACATTTGTCATCCAAGATGGCCGCCGAAATGTCAAAAGGTCTTTCTTTATTAGAGATTTCAAAATTCTTCTTCACATGAACCGCTTGGCCCATGGTAGCCAAACTTAAAAGTTATGGTCCATGGGTCAAGCCTTTTCAGATTTGTTAAAGTGGAGGTCATCGCTAATCCAAGATGGCCGCCGTCTAAAAATAGCATAAATTCTTAAAAAATCTTCTTCTCATGAACCGCTAGCCGGATTTCGACTAAACTTGGTAGATATGATCGATTTACAATGCTCTTTCAATGTTGTGAAAATGGTGACCCCGGGGTCAAAAATGGGCGTGGCCTGTGGGGTCAAATTTTATTTTTGACCGAATATGCTCATGTCATATATCAAATTGAAGGTATCGATGAGGCGATTGCTCTGGTGCAATATTTGTCGGAATCGGATGATTATAACATCCATGATGGCCGCCAAAAGGTCCATTTATTCAAGATTTTGAATGTCTTTTTCTCAGGAACCACATGGCCGATGCTGGCCAAACTTCATAGGAAGTTAAGATCCTTGGGTGAAGCATTTACAGATTTGGTAAAATGAGAGTCATCGCTTAATCCAAGATGACCGCCATCTAAAAATAGCACAATTTTTTTTAAAACACATGAACTCGATGTCACATTCTCCTCTGATGTTCATGGAGTCAGGTGAGCGAATTAGGGCCATCATGGCCCTCTTGTTTGTTATAAAAGTTGTTCTCAAAAAGTGCAGATCCTGATGAGACGGCCCGGTACAATCCGAATCAACTGGATCTGCACTGTTTGCATAAACCGCTATAGCGGGCTTTCGGGTTCAAATGGTTAATATCAGATTTGTGACAACCAACAACTTCTGCTGTTCTTAGCCTACAGGGATCCTCCAGATTTTCGGACAAAAATGGCATTTTTTTCACGATAGTTTTTGTCGAGTCCGCTTGCGGAAAGCAAGACATAGTGATCACAATGACGTCCGGGTGTCCGTGCGTCCGTCCGTGCGTTCGGTCCAGTCCGGTCCGGTCCGTCTCGTCCCGTCACCGTAAATCTGCGTTAAAGTTTTTAACTATCTTATGTCTATGCAGTCACTTTGACTTGAAACTTCATAGGCTTATTAGTCATCATCCATATATTCATGCTGTATCCCACTCATGCATCCCCTGTTCCCTAGGTCATTTTTAAATGACTTAGAAGTTTGTGTTAAATTTTTGTCAAAATTTGCATTAAAAGTTTTCAGATACCTACTATCTCTGTAACCGTAAGTCAGATTTGCTTGAAACTTCATTTGCTTATTGGTCATCATCCATATATTCATTCTGTGTCCCACTCATGCAGCCTCTGTGCCCGAGGGTCAATGTCAAATGACTTAGAAATTTGCATATTATAAAATCTGCGTTAAAGATTTTACACACCTTATATCTCCACAATTGTTACTCCAATTTACTTCAAGCTTCCAATATTCCTTTTCATCTTCCATATTTTCATTCTATAGCCTGCCCAATTGGTCCACATGCCCAAGGTCAAATGACTTTGAAATTTGTGTTAAAGTTTTTACATACCTTATATCTCCACAACACTTACCGGTACTCCGATTTATTTCAAATAATTCTTTATTATCATCCATATTTTCATTCTAAGCTTTTACATACCTTATATCTCCACAGCCCTTAATTCAAACTTCAAATAAATACACACTGAGACCATCAAATGCCTTGGTGGGCTCACATGCGGGCCTCGGCCATCTGGTCTTAAAATAGCAGCTACGGGCATAATATCTTTTACAGAACAATCCTAGTTTCTTGCTTTCTCAATGCATGTAAACTATTTAAATTTGCCGTTGTAAATGTGCCATCTTTCTCACTTAAAATTGGGTCAGATCATCAGTCGTAAGATTGCCCCAAAATTAACATCGACAATCAGTTATCCAGACAAGTGTACGATCGTCTTATAACTTCTACTCTCACGTTGAAATTGTAATTGTATCGCCTGTAAACCAGTGTAAACAGCATTGTGTAGTTCTGCAAAAAAAACAAAACAATCAGCCTTCGTTTCTTGGAAAACACCGTATTTATAGAATTTATTGTATTTATAGAACAACTCTGCAACAACGTAATGGCACACTCGATTGAGTCCCCGCGCAACTTTTGACATTGTAATCAACTTGTGGATAGAGTTGGGGAATGTTTTCAGCAAATTTTACTAAAAAATTTACCCTGGTGATATATTCTTCACACTGGAATACAACAGCAAGGACCTGCATGATCAAAATCAAAATCAAATCAGATCAAAAGAATGCACTTTATTAACAGGTATTTTCATTTGCCCGATAAACTGATTGTCCGATAAACTGATTGTCCGGATAACTGGTATGACCCCTGTAGACACCTTAAACTTTATATATACCAGTAAACTCATATTCTGCTTCCTATTGACTGTTCTTTTTCTATCATTTCAGGCAATTGCTGTAACATTTGTGCGATTTTTTGTGTCTCCATTAAAAGACGTTGGAACCGCTTTGAGTGAATTCCTCAGAGCGTTGTTAATTGACCTACCAATTACGCTATACCCGATTGCCTTGGTGATGGTGGCGCTATTCTCCTTCCTGCTCTTGTTTATGGGTTTTGGGTACCGTATCCGGCTGCCCTTCTTCGTCACAATAGAGCCGGCCGAGCGGCAGGTGGTGAAGTCGGAAGATCGACACCTGCAACAGGCCATCGCCGACACTAGCCAGCAGATCACACAACAGGTATGGGGGTGTCTGGCTGGTGGTCTATTCAACAGACCAGTTAGTCGGTGTCACAATGTGAACAAATATGTATTTGCTGAAAATTTTCTATACCGGTAGACTTCAATTTTGTGTTTATTTTCATTTTGAGACATACTAAAGCGAAAAACAAATTGGTAACCTTTTTTTATCCCATGATTATCTTGGCCGCCATCTTGAATTCAAAATGGCCACCATTATGGTTAATAATGCTGCATAGATGTGGGGTTTTGCTAGATAATTTTGTTATGATCGTTTTTGTGCCCCCGGTCTTGGTAGAGCCGGAGGCATACATAGTGTTTGGACTGTGTCCGTGAGTCTGTGTGTGTGTCCGGCACATTAGGAAGTTTGCCAGAGTTTCTCAATTCTATATCCCTTGATGGATTACTTTAATATTTCAATACGTCATACTTGTGGACAAAAGCCACACATCCATGCTGCCCTTAATATAAGCCTCACCTTTTGACCTCAACTTTTCAAAACACATTTCCAAAGAATATAGCAAAATGTCAGCAGTTTCACTTTTTAACACTAAGTAGCCGATTTCACCAAAATTGTTAAGTATGTTTTCTATCTCATTCTTGAAACCAGAAAGTTTGATTGTGTGAGGCTGAGCTGTGAGAAGTCTCGCCCAATGAAACTGATTGATTTTGAAAACAAAACCTGCTCAGAAAGGTTTATAATCCTGGACTCGGGGTCTGTTACTTCTACAACGTTTTGGAGCATGTACATGAATATATATTGCTTTAACCCTTTCACTCTTAAAGTAACTGGAATGGATTGATATGTTATTTTCCAACCAAACAAATCATCACAATGATTTTCAGACTAGTCTATTTATGAAATGGGGGTGTTTTTATGCCACCGGGTTTCGAAGAAACGGGTGGCATATAGTGTTTGGACCGTCCGTCTGTCTGTCCGTCTGTCCGTCTGTCCGTCTGTCCGTTTGTCCGTCTGTCCGTTTCATAGGCATAGGCTGAGATTTCGGAGCTACATAACGTTTCATTGCATGTTAAGCTGATTAGACCTGTGCATGAAAAGAGTGAAGAGTGTTTTTCATTTGCAAGACTCGTTTACAATGGTGTCTTAATTTCCTACTTTGTCAGTTATCTCTCTTTGTCAGACAAATGTGGATAAACGCCTTATAATTTCTGTTTACATTCATGAGACATCTTGATATTGTTCACACATGCATTCACATGGTGATCCTCCATCATTATATGACAATTTATACGAACCCCGCTAATTGTCATCATGGGGATATATCATATTTCCTTGCACTGACAAATCTAGTTTATGTTTCCCTTTATCATGTTCTTTGAACATATTCATATTTTTCTGCTGACTTACTAACATCAGCCACACCTATCATTCTTCGCCACCAACAGGCGAACATTGTTATCTTCTGATCTCCTGACAACTCTTGTTAACCCTTAGACCGCTGTCTTAATTTGTTTGTCATCTGCTCTTTATTTTCTGTTTTCCACTTTTATCATCAAAAACATGCTTTGACAGCACGTTAGAATAATTTACAACATGCTTTGACAGCACTTCAGAATCATTTCCATTGGAAATGATTCTGAAGTGCTGTCAAACCATATTTTTATTGAGAAATAAGACAAGATATGAAAGCAACAGCTGACGACAAGTGTTGTGAGTAGCGGTCGAAGTGTTAAGTTTTTGCAAAACATGGCTGCAGTCGCTTTTGATATTCATGTTGTCCACATCATGGTATTGTGAAATGTTTTTGTGACTGGAGAAATGGGGCTTATAACATTTGTGGCCAGATCATTCTTTGCTTGTGCACAGTGTAATCAGGGTCTGTACTGTCGGCCATGCAATCAGTGAAGCACTCTTCTTACTTCTAACTACAGAGCTCCAGATAAGGTGCGTATTGCCATATTTTACGCACTTACTTTAGCAGAATATGCATTGATTATCGAAAATGGTAGTACAAAATACTCACAGCAATGTGAAAATATGCATTGATTTTCAAATTGAGTAGTAAAAATACAGTAATAAAATTGAAAATTTACTTAGTTAAGCTGCAAAAAGTAAACAGTAAGCAAATATTTTAATTTGTTTTATTTTTTTATCATTTGTTCCCTATTTTAGAAGGAAGAAAATCAATACTACATTTGTAAAAGTAAAATGAAATCTTGGGATATAATACTCTTTAGATACAAAACTGATCTGGAGGTATGTAACAAATAATAGAGAGCAGGCAGCAGGGGTGTGCTGGTTGCTTAATGCTGGTCACAAATGTCATAAGTCCCATCGTCGTCGTCCGAAATGTCAAAAAGTTTGTACAAGCTTTGTCATCATGGTATAGCTTTAATATTACTTGACGGATTGCTTCAATATTTGTACATTTGATATACGTGAGCATTGGAACACACTCATGCAGCCATTAACATGACCTTGACCTTTTTTACCTTCATATTTGTACGGATACACTTTTATTTGTGCGTCAAAAAGTTTGTACAAGTTTCTTCATCATGATATAACTTTAATATTACTTAATGGATTGCTTCAATATTTGGAAACTTGATATATGTGATCATTCGGAACACCATCATGCCGCCATTAACATGACCTTGTCCTTTTTTACCTTCAAATTTTTGCGGAAACACAGCCATTTTTTTGCGTCAATAAGTTTGTACAAGCTTCGTCATGTTGGTAGAACTTTAATATTACTCGACAGATTGCTTCAATATTTGGACACATGATGCTTAGAAAATCTGACTTCCAATCCGGAGGTTGTGGGTTCAAATCTTGCCTTGGGCATCACAAATACTTTTGTAGTATTTCCATCCCACTCGTCTGTCGGATGAGATTTTTCGCTGTGGTCCTGTCTCTATATCATGCTGTGACTGGAAAGTGGGCATTTCTGGCCAGTGTAACTCCTCATCTGTTAGCGCATGCCTGCAGCCTGAGAATAATCTATAAGTACTGTTTGTTGAAAGAATATCACTTAATGGTGAAGAGTGCATATCCTCATCAGACTGCACCGATGTGGAATCTGCTCTCGGTCTACACTGGTTGCAAAGGCCATACTTGCTATTCCTTCATGGTCACACATAAATTTACAAGCTCCAGTTAAGGAATTAGTCTGAAGCAATTGGGTATTTCAAAATTTTAATCACACATTTCAACAGACAGCAATTATTGAATAGTTCGAAATGAAAACATGTCTTGGCACATTTCCAAGGAGACAATTCTAATGAAATAACAAGATGTGTTTTCATGGAAAATAAGCTAAATGTGCTATAGTTGTGGTCTGTTTATTGTTTTCTGCAGCATGATAAAGGTACCACAATTTTTTTATTGCTTTTTGATACTCGCTACTTGAGATATCAATTGGGTTTTTGGCAACTTTAATGTGGTATTTAAGCCAATACACAGCTTATCTGGAGCTCTGCATTTATCTGCATTCCTTCCATCCACCAGCAAGAATAAAACATCAGGCAGAGCAGTAAGTTGTCAAGCATTGCCTTCGGTTATGTAAACTTATTGTTTGCCCTAGTGTGTCGACCAATGAAAGCATAGCATTTTACGTCAAATAAAATCATTTTGTCTTTATTCACATATTGCGACCATTTCTCCAATATCTACTAAATTTATTCATTATATGTTCCAATACGTAGAAAGTTTATGGGTGGGACTTGCATTGAAACAGACATGTATGTGTATGCGAAGAAGGAGGGGCAACCAATAAGTTCCGTAAGTTATAGTTCAAATATTGCATTTTTAATAAACCAATTTATTAAAAATTCAATATGTGAACTATAACTATTACATGTAGTTTACTACTGTCAATCTTTATGTAATCCTGGCTTTCTGCTCCATAAACTTTCTGCTCCATATACGAATATGACTAGCGATATATATTTTTCTTCTTACCATCCGTCCATCCGTCATTCTGTTTGGAAAACTTGTCACAAAATGATTTTCAGACGAGTACATTTAGTGTAGTGTTTGTTGTGTTAACCCTTTCAACACTACAAACCTGCATAGTTGTATTGGCAAACATTGTAGATCCAGATAAGCCGGCACTTTTTGCAAGTAATTTTCATATTTTTGAGAACAAAAACACCCCCTTTTCATAAATGGACTAGTTTGAAAATCATTTTGTGACAAACTTTACAGGTACTGTGTCTCAGATGAGGTTGGAAAGTGGGGTATTGAGTTAGGAAAAAAGATATTGGTTTCCTGAATATACATTTGCCCCTGCGAATGATCTGAGAAAGTAAAAATTACAGATAATTCTAGTTATCTCCAAGTTGACCGGACTGAGCAAAATATATTGACATATCCGAACTTCGAGATAAAACTTCGCCAAATTTAGCAACCATTCTCGATAAAATCCACCAGAATCGCTTAAAAAATACCGACTTTACTTTACTTCCAGGTTTTCATAAATCGCGCACATTCTTTTAACGAAATTTGCATGCGTTGTTACTAAATATATTGCATATGCATGACACAATTACCGGTACACAACATTTGTTTTGCAAATCATACCCAATACACATCATTGAATAAGCATTACATCTAAATGTCAACACTCGCCGTCTTTTTTGGCGCCTTTATCATTCAATCACAAATGCAAGACCCGCATTTCGTTCCCAAACCACGTCGGACGTAGACTCGTCGCCAACAAGCAAATTCGGCCCAAGTCAAATCAAATTGGCATTAAGAAATATCAAGTTCAATTGACTTGATTGCCACGCTGTTTATTTCATCTTCATGTTAACGTGATCCGATATCACATTGATTCATTGGTTAATTATGGTTTAAGTGAATTCATTTAACATGTTTGTGCAACTTTTAACACATTTTAGCAGCGGCGTATTTGATTTCTATAGATGTGTGAAAACTTACCTGAGATAATCTCTCTGAATCAGACTTGGCTGTGCCAGGCTCTTATTTTTCACATCGAGTTATCAGAATACAAATATGAAGGAAACATGGTATCGTGACTCAATTTCCACCTCGACATAACCGAAATATTTCCGATATTGAGTTATCAGGAGTAAAATACATGATCTATGTAGGGAATTCGGCCAGGACCACGGACGTATATCGAGATAAGCAGGTATATCAAGATAAGCTAAGATAAAGAGAATCAACTGTATATGAACAAAAAATTATTAAAAAAATAACTAGTAGCTAGTTTTGATAAAAATAGAAATCGAATTTCGCAGGAAAATGCTCGCGGTATCGGTAGTCATGGTGGCTATGAATTGTGGGATATTTCTGCAACCCTCATAATCTGAACATAACATGGAATTTGAGGCGTAAAATCTTTGTTTTTCGATTTGGAGCGGTATGTGGGAGGTTTTATGGTCTGTGAATCAGTTTTACGGCGACTCGTTAGCGGAACCGTAAAACTGATTCTCAGACCATAAAACCTCGCACGTACCGCTCCAAATAGAAAAACAAAGCATGGTTATCCACATTCCAGGCCTAGGATTTCCCTGGATTTACGCCTAATTCAGGTGATTACCCATCTGCAATACAGTTTATTGTCGCGCAGCTTGCGGAAAGCGCGATATAGTCGGCACTTTGGCGTACGTACGTGTGTCTGGTTAAAGCTTTTGGTTTTATCATCATCTATATTTTCATTCTACCCCCCTCCTGTGCCCAATGTCAAGGTCAAATTACTTTGAAGTTTTTAGTTACAGTTTTTGGTTAAAGTTTTTGGTTAAAGTTTTTGGTTAAAGTTTTTTCATGTACTATATCTATGCATCTTGTTTGCCCATTACCTTGAACCTTCACGTGCCTGTTTATCATCATCCATATTTTCATTCTACCCCCCATCCGTGCGGCCCCTGTGCCCAATGTCAAGGTCAAATTACTTTGAAGTTTTTTGGTTAACGTTTTTGGTTAAATTTTTTTCATGTAATATATCTGCACCTACTTTGCCCATTACCTTGAACCTTCACATGCCTGTTTATCATCATCCATATTTTCATTCTACCCCCCACCCGTGCGGCCCCTGTGCCCAATGTCAAGGTCAAATTACTTTGAAGTTTTTGGTTAAAAGTTTTTGGTTAATTTTTAGAAGTTATACGACGACGTTTGTCCGGATAACTGATTGTCGATGTTAATTTTGGGGCAATCTTATATCTGATGATCTGACCCAATTTTAAGTGTCAGAGAAAGATGGCACATTTTGCTAAATAGTTTACATGCGTTAAGAAACCAAGAACCAACGATTGTGCTGTGAAAATTTTATGCCCGTAACTGCTATTTTAAGAAAAATATCGTAAAAAAACTGCCCGTTTTGTCCGATAATCTGAAGGATCCCTGTATATATTTTAGACTTATTCATACATTTGAGGAGTTTTCTCGAAATGCAACGTTGGAAATAGCATCTGAGACACAGTACCTTTGACTTATATCATAGTCCCTTCCAGTTACTTAGGGGTGAAATGGTTAACAGTTTTCGGATAGCTGTTATCTTTACAACTGTACGTTGTTTGACAGACTTCCTTACTTTGTTTATTATGATACATTGTACATATTTTTGTACTAAAACCCACCAATGTGATCCACTTACTTAGGGTCAAGGTCGAGTGACTTAGAAATTTGCTTACTGGTCGAAGTGGCAGCGAAGGTAAAGACAAGTCCTCTCTCACTTGCTAGATACATGCTCTAGTAAATACATTACCATTTGCTGCTTCAAGCTTGGCCTCATTGCTTGGTGTGTTTTTATGCCTCCGTCTCTACCGAGAGTGTTTGGACTGTGTGTCCGTGAGTCCGTGTGTCCGGAATATTAAGAAGTTCGCCAGAGTTTCTCAATTATGTCATAACTTCTATATCCCTTGAAGGATTACTTAAATATATCAACACAGTATACCTGTGGACAAATGCCACACATCCATGTATTCCTTAATATGACCTTCACCTTTTGATCTTCACAGCTTTGAAATTTGTACCTACATTAACATTACGCAAACATTGTATTAGCGAGCCTACCTCACCAAACCCGCGGTTACCTATGTAAACAGCGGGTTTGGTGAGGTTGCCGCGCAATAGGTAATGCGGTCAAATAGGTCACGATGCAGTGACTATTTTCAATCAATAACTTATGTTGTAAGCGATTGTAATGTGTATTTTCAATATTTATATTATAAAATGTATCATATCGGTACCTTTAAGTAATATTTGTATATTTTAAATGTAATGATGTTGTCATGAAGCGCATGAATATAAGTATTAATTAATCCAGTTTATATTGAGGCAAATCACACAGCCAAAAAACATAGTGCTGGAGTATAAACCATAGTATCGTATATTATTCATAAGTATATCACTATTAAACATTAATTACAATATGTATGCATATTATTAAAACTGTAGATGCTACCGCTGTTTCGCTGTATGTGATATTTATAACAAAATATTTTTTTTATTCGTACCGCGTACGGATTTCTGTCACACAAAGCGCCATTTTTCCAGTTCATATTTTGACCTGTGCATAGAACCGGACTAAGTTTAAACAACGCTCGATTCCGTCCAATTCAGATTTCTCTGCAGAATGTTCAGACTAACTACATATTAAGTAATGTTGCTAAATAAGTGTTAACGGCTGGAACATGGTTATCACTAAAAGGAAGAAACCACAGTCGTATTATTGAAAAATAAGATTTACCTGAGACCTCATGGAGGCCGCCATTAATCCAGTGTAAACAATAGACCGTGTGATCCCATTTCCTGAGTAGCCCCCGCTTAGTGAAACGATGTGCTAATCATGATATTATGTTCCCCAATAATTGGAAACGGTTTGAATTTCTCGGTAAAAACTACGAAAGTCATAAAAAAATAACGATGTATATTTAACATTGGATACGCTTAAACGGTATTACTCTCTCATCGGATCGTCAGTTGTCGTCGATAGCGATTTAACGTACTGATCTGGTCTTAATTTGTTTGTCAACTTTCAACGCCATTTACAGAATATATGGTTAATTTTGGAAATAAATAACGGCAAATTACGATGACGTCTGCTCTGTAATATCTGTCAACATGCGGACTGTAATTTAAGGAAATCAATTATATTTTAAGGCTACATCTGTGACTAATTACGAATTTATGTATGGTCTTTGGCTACACCCGACACATTACACAGATCTAGTTGTAAATACACGCGCTTTGTGTTGGGGAAAAAATCGATAATGCGTAGTTGTGTGTGACGAGGTGTTGATCTGATGACACACACAGCTGTGACCCTTAGGCAATGTTTTGAAATTGACGTGTCGTTTTGATGTGTGCCGCAACACCTCACTGTCGGAGACAACATGACAATTAACGATATACTCTCAATTATACACAGATCTATTAGACGGCTGGTTATTTAAAATAAAGATTAGTTCAGTACACCTTCGCCGATATTGTTTTTAGAAAATCAGTAATATTTTCCGTAAATGGTGTTGAAAAGTTGACACAAATTCTATCACCGTATTTAGTTGTGCCGATATTGTTTTAAAAAAAAATCAGTAATTTTTTTTCGTAAATGGTGTTGAAAATTGACAAAATATATAGCCCATTTCTCCGATATTCGTTAGAAATCACCAATATTTTCTGTAAATGGTGTTGACACAAAATGCAGCGTTCATGCGGAATTCAAATAAAATACAAAATAATAATTTAATAAATAGACGCCGATGGCTACTGTGTTTGCGGCCAGAATTCTGGTCGCGGTAGCCACAGGCGCAGTTCGAACAGTGTTGTGAGCAGATGGAGGACAATAATTATTTCAAATTCATAAAAAAAAAAATTTTGGGGGTAAAAAAATTTTGCTGTCCGAAAATTAATTAATTGTGACAGCCAAAAAAAAAAAGATTTTGGGACAGTAAAAACATTATATGGTATAGACAGTATAGACAGTACCTCAAACAAAATTAAAAAAAACAGTAACAAACTGTCTGTGTATATATTACTTAAACTTAAAACATCAGTAACAAACTGTCTGTGTATATATTACTTAAAGACAGACACTTTAATTGTTGGTAAGTTTCTATCAATTTATAGGTATTTTTATTAAAATCATAAAATTGTGAAAATATTAAAAAATATTAAAATCACAAAAATAATATATATGGAGAAATTTTTTTTATACCACGTCGAGGTTTGAACCCCCGACCCTTTCGGGAATCGGTAATTAAATCATTGAAGCCGGCGACCTTAACCTCACGACTGTTGCGCCATTTATGACAATCACAGTTATACAGAAGTTATACAGATTTGAACGTAATAATTATTAAATTATTTGCAACTCCATCTACAACAATACCGTTACAGAGATACGCTATTGAAACAACATGTATTAGTACCCATAACATAACAAAGTAATGTATCATTATATATCACAGGAGATAGCTTAAAACTATATATCCTAATCATAAACAGAACAATCCGCTTGGCTCGTATGAAAATAGTTCGCGTGATATTGATTATCTCCCTTACCGAAAGTAGTTCAGTGATTTATTAATTCCAAATAAGACGTGTTTGCGTAATGAAGATTTTCGCCGTAGTTTCTCAATTCTGTCATAACTGGTATATCCCTTGAATGATTTCTTAAATATTTCAACACAGCATACATGTACATGTGGACAAATGCCACACATCCATGCTGCCCTTAATATGACCTTGACCTTTAAAGTTTTCACACCTTAAGAAATTTGCCAGAGTTTCTCAATTCTGTCATATCTTCTATATCCCTTGAAGGATTACTTTAGTATTTCAATACATCATACTTGTGCACAAATGTCACACACAATCATGCTGCCCTTCACCATTTGACCTTCACACCTGTGCTTATGAATACTTATTACTTTTGGTTAATTAAACTTTGCCACAGTTTCGCCAATCTGCCACCGGGGGCATTCGTGTGCCGACAGTCCATATTTTTTGTTTTCTTACTAACATGGTGTTAACCTTACAGCCAACATATGCAAACACTGTAGATCCAGAATGTACAGTATTTTTCAGATTTAAAAACAAAAGATACTCTTGATATGTGGCTGTGACTGGAGAAATTGGGTTTATATGAGTTTTGTTACCAGTGTAGATTCAGATCAGCCTGTGCATCCGCAGTCTGATCACGATCCACATTGTTCGCCATTCCATCAATGAAACACCCGTCATGCTTCTAACAAGCAATATACATGTACAGGTAGATCGTTATCAGGCTACAGGAGTGTGCTATTTGATCAGGAGCTACAATGGTCTCAAATCCCATAAAAGCCCAATTTCTCCCAGGCTCCAGTTAAGGAATTAGTAATTGAGTATTGTCACTCCATCATATCTAAAGCAAGTTGGTATTTCAACATTTTAATTGGGTAAAATAAAATCACTGTTGTTTGCACATCAGCAGGCCGCAATAATTATTGAATAGTTTGATTCAAAATGAAAACATATCTTGGCATTTCATTAGAATTGTCTCCTTGGAAACAACTCTAATGAAATACCAAGATGTGTTTTCTTGGAAAATAAGAAAAATATGCTATATTTGTGGTATGTTTATTGTTTTCTGCAGCATGATAAAGGTACCACAATTTTTTTATTGCTTTTTGATACTCGCTACTTCTGATTTCAATTGGGTTTTTGGCAATTTTAATTGGGTATTTAAGCAAATACGCAGCTTATCTGGAGCTCTGTTCTCCAGTCATAGCCACACATGATAAATGAAGCCAAACTTAGCATGAACCAGTCTATGCTGTAAGGGTAAGGGTTAACCCTTAGAATGCTGGGAACAAAAATTGTCATCTGCTGTTGTTTGATATTTTGCCTTCTTTGTCAATAAAACATGGTTTGACAGCGCTTTAGAATCATTTCCAGTGGAAATGATTGTAAAGTGCAGTCAAATCCATGTATTTGATGAGAAAATGGAACATATATAATATAAACAGCAGACGACAAGAATAATTCAGCATTGTAACTGCACAAAATGGACATGCTTGTAGTGCTGTGTGCATTTGGGCTGGTTAAAAATGTAGACAAGTTTTATGACTTGGGTTGGGGTTTTACGGGGTTTTATGGTGATATCATTGTTTTTGCTACTTGATTGACTATTTAAGGACCCGTGTGACCTCTGATTATAATATGATTTAAACAAAATAATCTTCCTAAATATGATCCTATGTATAACATTACTCATTACTGTATCCTATACGGCACATGAAGTGGCCAACTTTGTCACATTTGTGTGTTCAATCCATCAGCCAGTTTCACCTCTTGTGACCTTTGACAATGAACGGAAAATTCAAAGTAGAACATATGACACAATATAACTAATCGTACATTGAAAAGAAAAGCCAGGACAACGGACTCCTATCAATTATATTACACCAAGATGTACTGCAAGTTAGATATCTGTGTACTGTTGCCAAACTTCTCAAAATGTACATAAGCTATGGCTGAAGTGTAAACATTTGCTAGATACTGCACTGTGCTGCATGTAAATACACTTTGGCCATATTTACTCTCCCCATATGAAGCTTTACTGCAATAATACTAATTACTAATTGTAATAGTCTAATAATAGTGCAGTATTGGGTATATACGGTATGTGTTGTGTGGTCAGCCAGGTAAAAGTGACACACTGTGCCATTTTCTGTGTATGAAACTGTCCAGCAAACTGACATATTTCACAGATTGGTGTAACATAATTGACAGGAGTGTGTTGTCCTGTGTTTTCCTATGTAATAGTCATAGCACTAATTGTCTAGTGTAGCGAATGCCCTCGGATAAATTGATACACGAGACAATTCATGCTATAACTGTTTTCTATCAGTATCAGAGACAATCATTGAAAAACCATGCAGGCGCAGTGAAATCTGGGCGCCACTCATACTCCTCCCTGCATTGAACGCATGTCTCCAACATCACGCCATAAATTATGCCATTATTAACATTTTGGAATATCTATCATGAAATGCCAACTCACAATCATGCAAATCAGCTGATCATGAGCTACAACACAACTCAGGCTCAGCCAATCAAGCTATTTGATTTCAAGTACAAGTACAGTTGAACCTGTGCTAAAGACCACCTCCGAATAGCAATCACCTGGCTGTAAAGGCCACAATTGTGTTGTCCCAATGGCACAATTACTATATAAATGAGCCTGCGATTAGCGCAGGCTGTAGTGTATATTAGTTATAGAAAGAAATCGGCAATGACTGGTAGCTCCTACACGGGAATTGTAGACATGGATACAGAGTTTATTATGTTAACCCTTAGACCGCTATTCACAACAATTGTCGTCTGCTGTTGCTTTTGTATCTTGCCTTGTTTCTCAATAAAACATGGTTTGACAGCACTTCAGCTTCAGAATCATTTCCAATGGAAATGATTCTGAAGTGCTGTCAAAGCATGTTGTAAATTATTCTAAAGTGCTGTCAACATGCTATAACTGTTTTCTATCAGTATCAGAGACAATCATTGAAAAACCATGCAGGCGCAGTGAAATCTGGGCGCCACTCATACTCCTCCCTGCATTGAACGCATGTCTCCAACATCACGCCATAAATTATGCCATTATTAACATTTTGGAATATCTATCATGAAATGCCAACTCACAATCATGCAAATCAGCTGATCATGAGCTACAACACAACTCAGGCTCAGCCAATCAAGCTATTTGATTTCAAGTACAAGTACAGTTGAACCTGTGCTAAAGACCACCTCCGAATAGCAATCACCTGGCTGTAAAGGCCACAATTGTGTTGTCCCAATGGCACAATTACTATATAAATGAGCCTGCGATTAGCGCAGGCTGTAGTGTATATTAGTTATAGAAAGAAATCGGCAATGACTGGTAGCTCCTACACGGGAATTGTAGACATGGATACAGAGTTTATTATGTTAACCCTTAGACCGCTATTCACAACAATTGTCGTCTGCTGTTGCTTTTGTATCTTGCCTTGTTTCTCAATAAAACATGGTTTGACAGCACTTCAGCTTCAGAATCATTTCCAATGGAAATGATTCTGAAGTGCTGTCAAAGCATGTTGTAAATTATTCTAAAGTGCTGTCAAAGCATGTTTTTGATGATAAAAATGGAAAATAGAAATAAACAGCAGACGACAAACAAAATAAGATAGCGGTCTAAGGGTTAATTCACACCCGACCCTTGTATCATATAGGGCAATCAGTGCTATATAATGTGTTGTTTGTCAAACAGTGGTCCTGGATAGCCAGCCGTGCAATAACTACAGTGCATATATCCACCCATACGTTTCAGTTATACGCACACTAATTATTGCACGGCTACTCATGAATATTAAGCTCCACCCCTCAACATCACAGGGTATTGGAAGTTGTCGCAGTGCATACATAACAGTGAGGGTCCTATCTATAGCTGTGATACATAGAGGGACTCGAACGAGTTTCCATTTGATATGAGATTTATGAAATGAGTCGCGCACAATTTATGGCGAGGTGCATAAAATTGCTGACGAGTTTCATTAATGGAAACAAGTTTGAGATTCTGTTTATTGCATGACTTCACACTCCGAACAGCGGAAAACTTGGAGATATCCGATACACCTCGGTGAGAGGATGCCATTGACTATTTTCGCATGGAGTTGAAAATCTCCACAGTTTTAATACTTAGCAATTAATAATTATAAAAACGCCACATAACAGGTTCGTGTTCTTTGTAAACAATTTGTACTACCAAACGGGAGCTCATTCTGACAAGTGCAGTAATTTTAATGAGTCACGGACGCTTCGAATGGCGTTTAGAACATGATGACGTCAACGTCAAAACACCATTGGTTTGTCACGCCATTACGGACACCATTTGGAATTTCTCTAGTTTATTCATTTGACAACGTAATGCGCTCCAGGTGTTATTACACGTGTGTCATAACACATTTATGAAATGGGTCAAAACATGGCATAACAAGGATTTCATGTGATAAAAGTTCTTTATCAAACGCCACAAGAGGTGATGGCTTGAACACACAAAGATGGCCGAGTTGGCCACTCCATATGCCGCATAGGATACAGTAACGAAACAATGTTCGCATATACATACATGTTATACATATATTCCATCACATTTAGGAAACAATTATGTTTGAATCATGGGTCCCATATGTCCTTAATATAAGGGAAAATCTATATTTACAATATCCATTGTACACCTCTACTGATCAGAGCTCCAGTTTAATAAGGTGGTAATTTGACCAAATATTCCAGGTATTTTCCTTACTTCTTCACCAAAAAATGTCAAGTTGGGAGTTCTTTAGAATCGTCTCAATGAGACGATTCTAAAGCACTCCCAACTTGCCATTTTTGGTGAAGAAATAACAAAATTCCCCTAAAGTTGATCAAATTACGCACCTTAACTGGAGCTCTGCTGATGACGATTCTCATATCCTGTCCATTCATGCTTTTGCTAAGAAATACTGAAAATAAGAAGAAAAAAAACACCAGTCTATGAAATTTAACTGACATTGTAAGGGTTAACCCTTTCAACACCACATGCCTGTATAGTGATATTGGCAAAACGTGTAGATCCAGATGAGCCGGGTCACGAGCCATCTCAGCAGGATCTGCACTTTTTGCAAGTATTTTTCATATTTTTGAGAACAAAAACACCCCCTTTTCATAAATTGACTAGTCTGAAAATCATGTTGTGATGTTTGGACTGGTTGCAAAATTAACATATCAAAATCCATTCCAGTGACTTACGGGTGAAATGGTTAAACTATTTTGTTGATGTTGTAAGACATCCAGCTGCTAATGAACCATGTTCTTTGTGAAAACTTGAATCTGCTGCAAAATCTAGGTGAACCACACCGATGCCAGCTTGCCATGTTATTTATGAAAACTTGAGAAAAAATAGAGGTGTAATGAGGGATCGTAGTCCGTTATCTTTGTTTCAATTTATTTATAGATGTCTGGTCCAAATTGGAAATATTGTATGGCATTATTGTTTGTAAAGGTGCCACTATAGTGTCTTCAACTAGCGTTGATCCAGATCTTCCTACGTATATGCGCAATGTGATCCGGGACTGTGTTTGTCACATTCATATTATCACACTTATTATTAATTTATTGCAAACAGTGTAGACTCCGATCATATGGGTCTACTCTGTTCGCAAATTCAATTTTAGTACCATTCAGTAAGAAATAAACGCTAAAACACAACATAGGACCAGGGGCCCGTTTCACTAAACTTCTTACGACTAAAATGTTCATAAGCGCAAATTTTGGATCGTCTAGAAATTTCAATTGATGGATTTACATTTATTGAGCATAGGCTATGCTCAATAAATGTAAATCCAATAATTGTTTGCAAGAAAACAGTGTTTATGTGCAAATCACAATTTTGCACTTACGAACATTTTAGTGTACAAAGTTTAGTGAAACGGCCCCCAGATCTCTATAAATAGGTTTCCTAAGGGAAATAACTGACTACGAACCCCCATGAGGGCGTTTCCCTTCTCTGGACTCGTACAGTATATCGGTGTTGGATGTATAGTCCTAGTACTCATGAAAATATCTCGTATCTGCTTATTACAACCTGTAGGTTCTGATTGCTACCATATATTATAACATTTATGTACAGTCAAGCGCACATTAAATTTGTGTTTGACTGCACATTGTATTATTTATTGCTTGTAAGCAAGTTCAGATACTCATACAAATATATCAGCTGACAAAATATAGTAGGCATAGAAGAAAGATTTGGACGTGTGACATAAAAAATGCCCATTGAAAAAATCCAGCATTACCCCACCCACCTGCCATCGTACTAGGTGGGTGGGGTATTGGGTTATTTTTTCAATGGGCATTTTGTATGTCATGTCCGAATCTTTCACCTGTGATAGCAGGTTCCAGCATGATTACATACCGGTGACCCCCAGATGATAAAAAGACACTCCGACATTTGCAACAATTGTGGATATTGGTCCATATTTACTTGATAAGATTAAAATGTAATCTCACGGCTGATGTCAGTAAGCCTACTTCAGTGACCAAAGTGGTAGATATTGTTGGCATTGAACAGTCTGCAGACTTACAGGATCATCTGGGCTACACTCTTAACCTTTTCACCCCTAAGTAATGGCTTTTGATATGTTAATTTTGCAACCAATCCAACCGTCACAAAATGATTTTCGGACTAGTCCATTTATGAAAAGGGGGTTTCTGTTTCTGCTGTATACAGGCCTCCTTCAACTGATTGAAGATTTTGCCCTGGTATTTATATAGTTTTCATATTTCCGTCTGTCCGAACGTAAGATTTGTGTTAAAGTTATCGGGTGCCCATTATCTCTGCAACCATGGGATTGACTTGAAACTTCATGTTCGGTACCTCTTTATCATAATCCATCTTTTCATTCTATAGCCCACCCGTGCGGCTTTCATGCCCAAGGTCAAGGCCAAATAACTTAAAAGATATTTGTTGGTCGGACTAGGCGGCTGCCGGTGGTATCCGTGAGCCCCTGCTCAGTTGCTCTAGTCGACCAATGGCCCATAATCGCGGGTATCAGAAATTAACCCTTACACCCCTAAGTAACTGGAATGGATTTTGATATGTTAATTTTGCACCCAATTGTCACAAAATGATTTTCAGACCAGTTCATTTATGAAAAGAGGGTGTTTTTGTTCTCCAAAATATAAAAATTACTAGCAAAAAGTGCAGCTAGCGATGAGACAGTTCATTACGAGCCGGCTCATCTGGATCTACACTATTTGCCAATATCACTGTACAGGCCTGTGGTGCTGAAAGAGTTAACATCCTTGAACATACTGCAGATGTGTCGACCTAAAGCTCATTTACAATGCATGCTGCTTGGCAGCTTATTAACATACTAAAGGACATATATCATGTATTTTCAAAATTGATAACATTAACTAAAAATGCCTTTATACATTCTGTACATAGCAATGTTGACTTCTTGTTTGTGTGCCCCAGCACAATTGTGGAGGGGGATTTAGTATTACCCTTGTCCGTCTAACCATTCCCATCAGTCACAAACACGAAATGTGTACAAAATTTAAACCATATACATGTATTTGATATTTCATATAAAACATAACATGTGTTTCAGTGATGGAATGACAACCAGTGTAGACCGTGAACAGTTTGTGCGATGCACAGGCTGATCTGGATCCACACTGGTCGAAAACACCCCTAAGCCCCATTTCTCCAGTCACAGCCACATATGTAGACAAATAATTCTAACTTGAGATAAATTTATTATAGTTTATTATCCTTTCTTCATGTTTCATGTGTGCCTTTTAAACACCCATAACTGAAAAATGCAATTTATTTGTACATGTATGAGAACTATCCTTTTTAAGACCCATACCTGATAAAAAGCATGTAAAAAATGCAATTTACATGTATAAGAACTATCCTTGTTAACACCCATAACTGATAAAAAAAAAAGCATGCAGTAGTATAGAGGGATTCAAAATGATACCACCTAACGGTGGTATCATTTCTCCACCCTCTATACTACTCCACCACCCCCAAAAAATCAAAAAAATAGTTAACGATGAAATTGTCTCCCACCAACCACACAAATCCAAAATGTGTGTCATAAATACATCATGTTGTTTTCACGTCCAATTGAACATATAAAACTATAGTCTTAAAAAGGATTTATTTTTGTCTCGTTGTCATAAATACATCATGTTTTTACGACAGTAAATTTATGAATTTATTCTAATAAGTTTCTGATTTAAATGTGCCCACGAGTGATAGTTTATATTCCAACACCCCATTTTTTTTTTTCCTCCAATATAGATAATTATTTCGCAGATCAGCAACTAATTCTACCAGCTCTAGTCTACCACGTTCACCTGTAGCCACAGGGCAGCGTAGTTGCTTATGTCTACAAAGAGTTTGGGCACTAACGAATTTACAAGGGCATCTGGGGCATTGAAATTGTGGGGTGGCACAAGGAAACTTTCTACGTCTCGCTAGATGCCTTCGTAGATAGTCTTTACGCGTAAACGTTTTACAACAAGTCTCACACTCCATTATATATGTATATGTTTATGTTTATATTCAATTAGAAGTGAAAAAAACATAATGTTTTCAAGACCAATTGAACAGATAAATTTCATAGGTTATATTACAGAAAATATGATAACGTCAGAAACTAGAGCAGAAATAGAAAGTTTGAGAAGAGAAGCCGAATCTCTAGGGATTACTTATAGTAAACGGTTGAGAGTTAGGGGGTTGACAAAGCTGATAAATGCCACAAAGAATGAGGCGTTTATGAAGCGGTTTACCCGCGCCCACAAACGAGGAGCCTTTAAAGATATATCCAAAGCGGAGGAAGTAGGTAACAGAATTCAAAAAGAAAGTATTGCGGGGTTAAGGGCTAGTGTAATCAAACCTTCAAGCACAAATAATTTGTCCCAAATTAGACGCCAAAATAATAATAAGAAAAAATCTATCGTTAGCGCGATAGTGGAAAAAGGTGAAGAAATATTGGGGGCTCACGATGAAACATTGGAAAAGGTAGAAAATGGAAGACGGGTAGTTACATTATCCTTTACGTAAAAACATTAACATTAACGAGTCTGAACGCATGTCCGATAAACTCGCTCCGTATCTAACAACCAATTTTTATTTGAGATATTCATATTCTTACAAGCTAGAACATATGGAGGAAATTAAAAATGGAAAACCTAAAACTATAATATTTCACAAAAATCTCGGTGGTAGCGAACCACTATCATCAATGAAAACCGTTAAAAATGGCTGTCAGATAAGGAGCAACACGAATAATGTCCGATAAAATAGACAGACCGAATACAAAGTGGAAGTTTGTAAGATGGGTAGAGGTTTTCGTAAAGCTAATACAGGGTAGTAGGGGAATAGATTTGGGACTACAATCCAAAGAAGCGCAGGAGGAGAACTTCCAGAATGGCTGAAGAATAAAAAAGGTATGTATTCTTTAGATAAGTATAATGACGACCTTTGTCTGTTCAGGTGTCTAGCTATGCATATGACAGATAAAAGACCCGACAGATGTACAAGAAAAAGGCGAAAGAACTTAGTAAGCAATATTTTGGTAGTAATGTGGTTTCACCAATTCCTTTTTCAGATCTGAAAAAGGTTGAAGAGTTTTTTAAAATCGGTATAGAAGTATATCAACCCACCGAATGTAATGTATGGTGGTTGAAAAAGGTACCAGCACACTATAAGGCAATAGGTAATAAACCAATGACAATAGGACTGTTTAATAATCACGCATTTCTGATAAAAAACCTTAAAAACCTATCTAAAATTTACGCCTGCGATAATTGCAAACAGAAATTCACGACAGCGAGTAATATGAAGAGACACGGACCAAAATGTATGAAAGTGAGACAGTATGTGATGGTAATTATTTAGAGCGCCCGCGTTCGTCGTTCGAGAAAGCGTTTTACCCAAAAGGTTCTAACAGTTATGGGGCGATCGATTGGATGTATTCTGTGAAAAGCGGGAGGGAATTCACATTCACCACGAACAGTGCGGACACGGAGGTGAAAGATGGATTTTAGGAGCTCCGGTAGATGGATACTGTCCAGAAACCAATACCGTATATCAATATCACGGCTGTTACTGGCACGGGTGTGAGATTCATGCAAAGCATATAAAAAGAAGAACGCGCATCCACAATGAGAAGAGATAAAGTTATTAGAAAAAGCAAAGAATTCAACCTAGTAGTTATGTGGGAATGCGAATTCCAAAGAACGGGTAAAGATATAAAGATCGTTGTGACACTACTCTTTATCCATATCAGATAGTATACGATTTTGAGGCGTATCTCCAGCCAGAAGTTGAAACTACAGGTAATAGTTTAGAGTACGAAGCTGAGCACGTTCCGGCAACGTTAGTATAGGAGATAATTTCTCAGGAACAGTAACTCATATTTGTGATAAAGATCCCGCAAAACTTATAGAAAAATTCATAGAAGATTTGAAAGTCAGGGGAAAAGCTATAAGAGAAGAAGTGTGGTCAAGTATAAGTTTAATACGGAATATTTACGTAAAAACCAAATCGCCAAGATCGAACAGTGGATAGAGCAAGTACCGGTTATAGGTTTTAACAGCAGTAAGTACGATATAAACTTAATAAAGAAATACCTAGTAGGCGAACTGACATCAACAACAAAGAAAGTAATGGTCGAAAACGTGCAAACGCAACAATATTTCTATTTACTCCAGAATTTAGATTTCTTGATGTAATACTTTATCTAGGACCTGGTGTAAGTTACGATAGTTGGATAAAAGCCTACGACTGCAAAGGACAGAAATCTTTCTTTCCTTATGAGTGGTTCGATTCTCCAGACAAACTGGATTACCCAGGACTACCCGATATAGAGAATTGGTATTCCAAACTATCTGGGAAAATGTTAATAGATGAAACAGAATTAAGTAAATGTCGTAGAATTTTCGAAGAAAATAATATGAAAACTTTCAGAGATTGGTTGAAATATTATAACGATTTAGATGTAGCACCGTTCCTAGAAGCGGTGGAAAAAATGTGTGAATTTTATAAACACAGAGGTGTGGATATTTTCAAAGATGCGGTAACACTACCTGGAGTAGCTATACAATATTTATTGAGAGGAACCATTAAAGAACAAAAATCTTCAAAGACGATTATTACCGGAGGATGCTCTATATGCACCAAAAGAAAAGAAACATACGAAATGATGAAGGACGCTCTAGTTGGTGGTCCATCAATAGTATTTACACGCTATGCAAGAAAGCGGTGTTTCCAATATTAGATCAAATGAAAGTAACAAACCTTGCAAGGCTGTTTTGGGGTACGATGCAAACGTTTATATTTATCTACGTAAATAAAGAGATGCCGTGTGGGAGAGAAACTATACACCATATAGATACCCCACATAACCCTAAATTTATTAAAAGTTTTGTAAAAGAGTTTTATCTGGAGACTGGTTTGGGTTTGCGGAGGTGGATATAGAAGTTCCACACAACTTAAAAACATAAGTTTTCTGAAATGTCCCCAATATTTATAAACAGAGAAGTAGAGGTTGATGAAGTTCCCACACACATGTTTAAAATATTTGGAAGATACTGGAAGAACTAGAGGAAATGGAAGAAAATTGGTGGATCTATGACCGCACTAAAGTATTGCTGTACGCGCCACTGTTGAAATGGTATTTAAAACACGGCCTAGAAATAACGGGAGTTCATCGTGTTATAGATTATATTAGTGGTAAACCCTTCGAATGGTTCTCAAAAGAAGTTACAGCCGCAAGACGAACGGCGATGTAGAACCAAATAAGAAACCAGTACGGATATAATGAAATTATTAGGCAATTTCGTGTTGTGGAAAAATGATAGAGGCAAAAAAGAGAGACATTTAAATACGACTATACACAAGACGAAACCTGTGTTGACAAAGCGTTAAGATCTTGCATTCTTTGATGATTTGGAAGAGATAGGAGATGCGTACGAAATATCTTCCCGAAAAACCCGGTGTGCAGTAAAGAGCCCCTTCCACTGTGGAATAGCGGTTTAATCAACTAGCTAAATTGAGAATGTTGGAATTTTACTACGAATTTCTAGATAAATACGTAAAAAGAGAAGACTTTGAATTAATACAGATGGATACAGATAGTATGTATATAGGAGTTAGTGGAAAAACGATAGAGGAATTGATTAGACCTAACTTACTAGACGAGTTTGAAAAAAGAAAAAAAGAAATGGTTGGCTTGGGATAAATGGAGCGAAAGAGAGCCCGGACTTTTCAAAATGGAATTTAGCGGGATAGGGCGATAGCGTTATCTAGTAAGTGTTATTTCGTAGAAAAAATTAATTTCACTAAAGATAATTTGGAACAAATTAAAATTAATAAAAACTCTGCGAAAGGAATGTCCAAGAGAAACTAACAATTTAAATTGGGATAGATAAAACGAGTACTAAGTGAAACTACAGAAGATGGAAAACACATTATAGATGTAGCGCAAAATAGAGGATTTAAAATGAAAGACGGTGTTATGAAAACGTACTGTCAAAAAAAAATTAGGACTCTCGGCGTACTAAACGATAAAAGACGCGTGTTACCAGACGGAATACATACCGAACATCTCTAAAGAATCTGACGATCCGGGGGTAGCTGGGTGCAGAAGGCACCATAAGAAGTTCTTCGCGAACAAAACCGCGAGATGGACCTCAGTCAAATAATAGAGCACGGGCTCATCAGGTTTTGGTAATAGAGCGATCCAGATGATATACATTCATTGACCACACGGGATCAGTCGCGCGGCGGCTGCCACCTTCGAGCTCTCCCGGTTGATAGAGTACCGGACGTCAATATCTGATGGAAGTCGCTGCTCCTCTAAACCAACGGGTCGCCGCGCGAGACGGCAGAGGGCTTGCTCGTCACCCTTTTAAACTTGATAGCATCTACACAGGCTTCTTACCTATCAATCTGGTCACCTCTCCGTTCAGATGCGGAGACCACGGCGGGCAGTCTGGCCACCCACTCGGTCGATCGCGAATGAGGGTCTACAAGTTCTTTAGCGTATTGGTGTCCGAACAGTCTCTCAGCCAGGGTTTCGATTGAAGCGTTCCACGATCCCCTGGTCCCGGTGGATGTTGACGCGGCCGCGTCTGATAGAAACTTTATGCTTAGACAATAGATGAGAGAACCCGCGCCCATGAACTCGCGGCCGGGATCGACCTGGAGAAGATTCGGCCATTTGAGAGGACTCCTCTTATATATCGGGAAAGAGCCTCGGCCACTTCCTTAGACTCTTTAGTGGCCAACGGCTCAGCCCCCTTGTAACGACTCGCTACGTCAACGATTGTCAGTGCGTACTTGTACGTTTAGCGACCGACGCGATCGTGATAGAAAACAGGAGGTCCGCTTGGTGAACTTGGTTCGGCACCGGGCACGTCGAATTTCGGCCGCGGAATATTGTGAGGCGCTGGTTAAATAGATCTGCCAGATGGCCTGCTTCTTGAGCCAATTCCTTGACAGCGTTTTCTGAAACCTTGGTCGCCGCCGAGAGGTTCTTGATGGCCGCGAGTCCCTTCCAGTATCCGCGTGGGCTATAGTATGTATTCGACAGCTTGCGCGTATTTAGGTATCAAGTTTGCGCGTGTTCATCGATGCGAAGTATTCTAATATATCGGACAATATCCAACATGCCCCTCGCCAGTTCGTCGTCCAACTGCGTCGTTAATAATAAACCTTTGTTGGAAGTACAATTGCGATTGTCGCTGCAGCCCCAATCGCGTTTGGGTTGGAACAGGAGAGGGGAATCTAATTCATCCAATCGAGATTGGGAGTTCCCAATCTCCCAGGATTGGTGGAGGAATCTAACATCCGCTTTGCGAAAAGGGTGGCCGCCTTTTTCGTCCTCAGCGCCACGTCTCGAGACAATCTCGGGCCAGACGAATCATACTCTTTACACCAGGTAAACGATGTTTTTGGGCAGTGTAGCCTACATCGATCATAGCGTCATAAAGTTCGTCAACTAACATCGTTCTATATATATATTTTTATAAAAAAAAATTGTTTTAATTAATTAATTTAAAAATCTCGATTGAATATAATACCGGCGAGACCCACCACAAACCCATTCCCCACGATGATGAACGCGATCTACGCGGTCCTTTGGGGGCTCTGACGGTACATAGAAATCTGAAAGTTGGGGCTCGGGATCCATTGGATCGAGACTTTTGTGCGGATATGCCAGCGCGTACTCGCGGTTGGCTTTCTTCAACGTTCTGAAAAGTTTGCGCAGGCGTGATTTTCGCGGCGCAAGCTCTTCATTGACCCAGTCCAGATGGGCGGTTCGGTTCGTTTTTTCACCATGCTTCCTTTGCGCTATTGAGTTGTTCTAACAGCTAAATCATGACGCTTACGCTCCTCATCCACGTTCGAGCTTTTCATTTTAGAGAATATAAAGTTGCTACCGCTGAACGCCAATGCGTTTACAAGCGCACCACCTACTATTACTGCGATTGAAGCCATTTATTTCCATATATTAACTGGTAGAATTCCAGCTTTAACTAGATAATCTCGGGTCCAAACTGCGGCCGCTACATCTAAGGTCGCGAGCCCTACGTCTCTCACAGTAAAGTCCAATTTGGGAGCGGTTCCTCCTAGGGCCATCTTGATAGTCGAGCATACCCGATACTGAAACCCGATATCACCACGGCGTGATAAAGCGCATTCACTAACATTTTACCATCTTGCTTCAGCCATTTTTATAATTATTGCATATAAAAATGGGTCCGCGATCAATGTTTAAATGGGGCGCATCCAAATTCAACATTGTTGATGATTGGTGTTTTCGTAACTTTCTTCTGAACACTGGCTGGTTGTTTTTTGGGTATTTCCAAACGCACAGGGCACCAACAACTGCCAGAACCACCACCAACAACCCAACTCCAATTCACGAATTTGGGTTCAATCGGATTCGCCCAACTCCAACCCCCAATTCGTGAATTGGAGTTGGAGTTGGGTGACAAATTCTTTGAATTTGAGTGTGCTTCCAATTCGTGAATTGGGGGTGTTGTTGTACTCAACTCTGTATTCAGATGTTTTGCTGTCTCCGTCCCCAATCTCGATTGGAGTTTAGCCTCTCGAAGCTCGGCGAGTATTTATCTTGTTTAACTTTCGGGTGGCAGCCGCCGCCCGCCCCCCAGACTGCCTGTCTTTTGGGATTTTTTATATGCGGTAATGTCATCCAGTGGCGGAGTAACACTCTGGTTCGATTGTGTTGGAGCAATCTGGTTCAACTCCGTCACTCTCGTGGGTGTGTCTTGTGTCATCATTTATAATATTAATATTAGAGCTTATAGTTCGTGGGCATATATGTCCAAATTGACAGTGTTTACCCGTGGTCAACGCGGTTGTTAGTGGAGCTAAGTACATTCCAAACTTGTGATAAATTGAGCAGCATGCCGTTCTAAGAGTGTGTCCTATAAAAGGGTCAGTCTCTAGATCATCAATCAACCCCGCAGTGTTTGGTATAGGGAGAAGTCTACTAACGGCGGTAGCGTACAAATGAATAGCCGCCGATCCAAGAGTTTTTGTCATCTCTGCTCCCAATTGGATTCGTATCGCGCATACATTTATCGATCTCCGCATCTGACATCTTATCCACCTAAAAACTGAGAGACGCCTACCGAGATAATGCTCCGATTGTCCCCCCACCAGCAACCAGCGCAGCTAGCCGCTCTCGTCGCGCCGCATTTTCATTTTCATTCGGAGTCGTTGCACTCAACCCCGATTCCGATTGCTCTGTCGGATCATTATTGTTGGCAGTCGGAGTTGAGGTTTCTTCTATTAGCTGATCGAGAAGTTCGTCGCAGTTCATTTTTCTTAAAATTAATTTAACTATTCTAACAAGTCTCATCACTTTAACATATTTATTTATTACAAAAATAATAAATGCGCACCACCCGATACTTATGATCACCATTATGCTCGCAACAAAGCTCGCAGCGGAGCACCAAATTGTTAACATTGTTAAGCATTTGTTCAGCATTTGTTCAGCAATTGCTAAGCATTGTTCAGCAATTGCTAAGCATTGTTCAGCAATTGCTATGCATTGTTCAGCAATTGCTAAGCATTGCAATAGCTTATTACTTTGTAATTTTCTTAAAATTAATTATTAATTAATTGATAACTTTATAAGCAGTTGGTTGATCAGTCTTTAGCAGAAGCTTTGGCGTGCTTAGTTTTCGAAAGTATCTGTCGAACCTCCAGGCGCTCCTCGCGCATTGGGAGTATAACGTCATTCTCTCGAAGACAGTCATCGAATGAGTCTCGGTCCTTGCAGTGAAAGAGGGCGACCCATTTCGTTTGCTCGAGCAGATCCTTGAGGACGGCGTTGTATTTTTGAGTGGATCCATATACGCTTTGCCTCGCATGGCGGCCAGAAAATGCGAGCTCGGAGAGCATGTCCTTCTTTTTGGTCGATCGCCGCCTTGGCTGAGCAATCGTCAATCACGTAGGGTGGGCTCGCCCTGAAATATTTGGTATAAACCACGCAACCAATCGTGAAGCCTATCACCGGGGTCAATAACGTATACCTCAGGGTCGGTCCATATCCACGGGCACCGCTGATAAGTATCGTTGTGCCTCACAGTGGGACATAGGATCACAATGTGACGAAAGGCATCGCGGTAGGATCCCTCGAGTAAGTCGAGGATGAAAACCGTTTTTCCACATCCTGTCTGCCCACATATTATGGCAGAGTGAGCATCTCCAATCGTGAATTGGTATTGATTGCTGATTTCTTAATTATTTTTTTTCAAAATTATGTATAATAAATCGTTAGATGATTTTTATTATTAAATCAGTAGATCGCATGATACGTATCGACCATCTTCGATGTTGAGTTGTGCGTCTGTAATTATATATAAGTACACGTTCAATGGCCCGGCTTCCGTCCGCCTCTTTGGTTATCTGGATCGTCACAATCACACCCTCACTAGCGTTCTCAACTTGGCGTCGCTACCGTGTATTTGGTCATCGTCGCTGGCTCGCCATGTCTAGCCATAACGCGTATTTGTATTCAGGAACTCCGCAGGGAGAACGGCCGAGAGATGCAGGTCTTTAGCAACTGCTGCAACCTCCGGAGAGCGCTTAGATCCGGCAGCAAACTGCTTTCTTACTTCATCCCACTGCTGGTGCGCGCGAAGACCCGCGCTGTAGAGTTGATTGGGGACTCCCTCGATCGTCACCTCTACCTTCGTGATTTTGGGGTTATAGAATCTGTCGTTTTTCTAGCACCGAACGCGAACCGAGCATCCACGAACAACATCAGTATACCTTTCATTCGAGCGCAGCGGGTACGTTGACGTTAATATTCCACAATGTGTCGCTTTTGTTTTTCGGCATCTTGCGATGGCGAAGAACTCGGTCGTAAAGTATGGCAACGCGCCCCGGCGTACTGGGTTCTGATCAATCGCGCTAGTTCGGGCATCGTGACCATGTCGTAACTCCAGCGAAACATTATCGATCGTATACGTCGATAACTGGTCGGTGGCTATGATAACTCGGCCGTAGTCGTTGAACGTTAGTTCGTATTCGAGGGCGGTCAGCCAAAGCGCTCTGATAGTAGGGCATGTGACTCTCCAGCAACTCAAAGTCGAGCGGGATGTAGAAGCGGTTGCCGTAAGCACCCGCGACCGCGTTGTCACTCGCGTTGTTATCTGCCTTGTTAGCAGCCCCGATTCTAAGTTTGGTTACGTTTCTTATTTTTGCTGGTGTCAATACCTTGATAGACAGCGTTTCCAAGCTCGTGTGACGTCTTCCACAGGTCCTGATAGCAATGGTAGACGTCGCTGTCGTCGATCGACATCACCTCATTACCAGAAATCTTTATCATAGTCTTCTTGACTATGGCGCGACCCAAGTTCTGAACGACGGTTCGGTCCGCGTCGTCGACGTTAGCGAAATAGTGAAAGCGAGGCGAACAGTACCCGGAACAATGACGTCGTTAGCTCCGAGGTTGGGGAAGCGGACTAAGAGCTGCTGGTTCTGGTCGATCGTCGATGGGTTGTTCGTAATAACGACACTCTGTCTCACGCCTTTTGCCCCGAGGGGCTCACGCAGTCTGCGGTATGGATTGAGTTTGCGACCGTATTGACTCGAAGACATAATTAATTTTATTGAAACTATTAAACCTGTATTGTTTTGTCTTTAATATAATAATTAATTTTAAGAAAATTATAAAGATGGCTGGTCTCGATATTGGTATGGACGAATTCGATCGCACTACGGGCGACCGAGACGATTACCTCGATGATGATGATTATGTTGATGATCTCTATCCATATAGCCGCGGAGAGGGCGTGGACGTTGATGACTACCTCAATGATGATGATTATGTTGATGATACCTATCCATTTAGCCGCGGAGAGGACTTGGACACTGATAATAAGGACGAAACGTCCTTCATAGAGTACCCGCCCGATGCGAGTACACATTTCGAAACGTGGGAGGCCAAATCCAAAACTCCGGCATGGGCGGGTGGTGCCAAGATTCCTGAGGGAATCTCCAAGAATGAGCTGGCGTCTACCGAGGAAACGGAAACTCTGGTGAAACGGTGGGAGCGTATAGTGTCTAAACGCGGCATCAAGGCCTCGTTGGAGTTTCGCAGCACTAAAAGAGGAGACCTGTGGGTTAAATGGGGCAATACCTGGATGTTGCTGACGTACAAGAACAACCCAAACAAGTTCCTCAGCCTCTCTTCATTGAAGCGATATGGAGCACTACTCGCTCGAGCTCTCGGAGTGCTCGACGACATTCAGGCGCCGCTGCCTACAAAAATGGTAAAAACCCTACAGTCTACCGACGAAACGCTGGAGAAGACGGCCGCCACTATAGAAACGATCGAGCTCAGCGAGATCCCTCGCGTAACCACCGACGTTATTAACACGATTGAAACCACGGTCAACGACATAAACGGCACGAAGTTTGACCCACCCACCGTTACCTCTTCGCGAACTCCGGGGACTCGATAAGGTTCTGCAAACAACTCGGGGCGAACTAGTCAATAACCTCTCCAAACTCTCAGCGCTGGACAAACATATCGCTCTAGAAGAAAAAAAAATAAAGCAAGCACGGGCGATAGAGAATCTACCGAGCGGATCAACAAACTCCTGCGGTCGTTGCGGGACGAAAGAGAAGCTCGATTGGAGGCTGCCTCAACTAACCGTGAGACGCTTTCCGGTCAATTAAGTCGTAGCCGCGAAACAATCTCGAGGGTCCTGCACGAGGACACTACACTCGGTGCGCGTATTCGCACTCTGTTCAGAGAGAAGGGCGTCACGATAATAACCGTCATCGCGGCTTTCAGCATGATTATATCGACCCTAATTCTATCTATATCGTCTCTAGTTCTATCTATCACAGGTGGTTCAGCACCAGCTCCATCACCCTCTCCAGCACCAGCTCCAGCTCCATCACCAGCACCATCCGGTGGGGTAAAAGAATGGATAAAAAAACAACTAAAAGCCCTCGCCAATCTCCTGGCTAAATTAGCAGGAAAGTTGGCTGCCGCACTACCTGGACTGATCGGAAGTATCGTTTCTTACTTGCTATCTATATTATCAAAAACGGTCGGATGGCTAGCCAATAATACTTGGGCTTTAATCGTGGCAATCGCCGGTCTCCTATTATTCTCTGTCAGAGAGTTCCTACAACCAAAGCGTAAATAATCCGATCGCCACGAGGGCGACGACGAGCGCTAATTTCTCCTCCTCGTGTGTTGTGCTTCCAATTTCAACATTGTTGATGATTGGTGTTTCTCCAATCGCGATTGGTCTGTTGATGGAACTCGATGGTGCATCCAATTTACGAATTGGGGGTACTGGGTTCGATTTACGAATTGGGGAGGTGTATCCATTTTGTGTTTTATGAAATCGGTTCCACTGTTGGGGGTGCGCTTGATGATATCCGTGTTCACGTTACCGTTGTGGCCGATTTTTTGATTGGCGGTGGCGATTACGATATGATTATTGTAACCGTCAACCGGGTCGTCTCGTAGTATCATATTGCTCGGCGCCATATAAAGACCTATTCCAAATACATAGTCTACTGGGGTGCTGGCACTTCTGCAAAACGTCTTGATAATTCTGGATCGCCTTCTCCAGGTCCACCCTAGCCGAGATGGCGTCCTCTACAAGTGTCAAGAATTGTTTTTGTGCATCAAACGCTGTTCCCATGCCCAGTATAGAACTACGAGTTTGCTTCTGTGCGCCGAGGATGGCCCAGACGTACGTGCGAATAGATTCGTTGACGTGAGTAACCCCGGCCTGCGTGAACCCTATACCCTTATCTAACATAAATGTACCCCACGCGTCCTGAACCTCAGCAGCCTGCTGTATGTAATCGACGTGAGCCCGTTTCGGAGGTAACATTTTACAAGAAAACACGCCACAGTGTCGACCTCCAGACACTTCCGTCCCGAAAGTCATAGTCGCGGGGTCAAAATTCCCGGCGTTCCGACTGACGATGTGGTCACCGGAGTGATCGTGTCTAAAAATCAGTCTGTGTCCAATTCCCGGACTGGCCGTGAATGAGAAACGTCCCCGAGGCCGGTGCTGGTAGGAAATGCTTTCTGTCTCCATCCGCGTCTTTTGAAACGTAAAATTCGTTACACAGTCTTTCAAAGGCCATACGGTTATATGTGTTGGAAATGGGATCCCAGGCGTCGTCTTGAGGTAGTGAAATACCTAGTTCTTTGAGAATCCTCCTAATAGTATAATACACGTGAAAGTTGTAGACACTTCGGAGCATGACATTCTTGGATGTCAGATGGTCTTTATATGAAACTCCACACCCGGCTGTTGCGCACCATACAGCGAAATTTATTTTTTGGTTCTGCCAAAACTGCATCGGTGTTGCTTTCCAGCCGTTTACCACCTCCATCGTAGTAATCTTGGGCAACCTATATTGTTCAAAGATGTTAGGGAAGTTGGTGGCAAAGCCACTGTCCGGTCTAACCGTTACGGTTGGGTGTACAAGGCGGTTACAACGTCTTTTTGTGTGTATTTACCTCCGACCGCGTACTTTACATTAGAGTTAAAGCTAAATGCTTTGGTATCCATTGAAAGATATTATTATGTTTGCTACTATAACTAATGTTCAAAAAGGGAGTTGTGAACTTCAAAAATTAATAGACAACTGCTGCGGAAAACGCCGGGTAGGCCTTAGATCAATCACCTTCACGGTTGGATGGCAGAATGTGGGGAAGAGCGAATGGTTTTACTATGTGAAGGATGGACTACAATTAGAAGTAAAGCTGCCTCACGGACTGTGGGGAATAAGACAGCTCAAAGATTTTGTCAACTCAGAGCTTGACGGTATAATCAACCTCACAGTATCGAATGCTACCGGGCTCGCAACAATGACCATCAGCAGTGATAATAAGGTAGTGGTCTCCCCGGGGTTGGGTATTCAACTCGGTTTTAGAGAGACATACTCCTCAAACAAAGGAGTGTTTACCCCGGGTGAGTACGTCGGTGATAAACCGGTGGACTTCACCTTCACAAAAAACTCTCAGGGTGCACCTGGATCGGGTGAACACATCGTACAACACGATAGACGGATCCCCCAGCACATTACTGAAAACTGTGCCCGCCAGCGATTGTTTCTATGGCGAGACTGTAACGTTAGACTTCCCACACCCAGAGATGAAAGTTTTGGAATCGGGACACATCCACGAGTTGAAGATTTATATTCTTGATGATAAAGGGCGAGAGTTGAAGAACGATTACCCGATTTCGGTCGTCCTAGAAATTTCAAATTAATTAATTTTAAGAAAATTAGAATTAAACGCATGTTCGTAATATATATTATCAACATTATGAGTATATACGGACCAGGTAGTTCTTCCGATTGGGTGACAAATTCAAATAATTTGGAACCTGCAGAAGGGGGATTCATCCCGACAGAGGGCGACTTTTTAACTACCCAAAAAACAAAGGCCTTGATTAATAGAACTATATCGAGGGCCACGGACGAGATTCACAAGAGTCTACTATCACAACTTAGAGAATATGCCCTGGCTGTGAATACACAAAGTCGTGAAGAAACGCATACGGAACTAAACGAACTAGGTAAAAAAATAACCAAATTTAGAAAAGAGGCCCGGTTGGGGATTGATAAAGCCCGAGAAGACCGTAAGGCTGACATTACGGAGGTTTATGGGGTGTTGCGCTTAGAAGACTCTCTCAGCAAAGAAGCTACACTTGCTGAATTAGACGGGAAAATAATCGATTTTCGAAATGAGGCCACGTCGGGTATTGAGAAAGCACGAGAAGACCACCAGGCGGACCTTACGAAGGCTTATGAGGTGTTGCGCTCAGAGGACTCTCTCATCAGAGAAGCGGCACTTACTGAACTAGATAAAAAAATAAACAAATTTCGAAAAGAGACCAGGTCGGGTATTGATAAAGTCCGAGAAGACCACCAGTCAAACCTTGAGGAGGCCATTGCGGAGGCTTATGATGCGTTGCGCTTAGAGAACTCTCATAGTAAAGAAGCGACACTTACCGAACTAGACGGTAAAATAGCCGAATTTCTGAAAGAGACCAGGTCGGGGGTTGAGGGGGTCCGAGAAGATCACAAAGAGGCCATTGCGGAGGCTTATGGGGCGTTACGCTCAGAGGACTCTCTCAACAGAGAAGCGGCACTTACTGACCTATATGAAAAAATAACCGAATTTAAAAAAGAGACCCGGTTTGATCTTGATGGAGTCCGAACGGTATTGATAAAGCCCTAGAAGACCACCAGGCGGATATTAAGGAGGCTTATAGGGTGTTGCTCTTAGAGGACTCTATCACAGAGAAGCGACACTTACTAAACTAGATGAAAAAATAACCGAATTTCAAAAAGAGACCCGGTCGGTATTGATAAAGCCTTAGAAGACCACCAGGCAACCATTACGGAGGCTTATGATGCGTTGCGCTCAGAGGACTCTATCAACAGAGAAGCGACACTTACTGAACTAGATGAAAAAATAACCGATAAACTGAAACATGATCGTATAGCCGCGACCAAAGCTCTTGAGGAGGCCTCTTATGAGATTCGTACGAGGCATATAACGCAAACAATGCGCTTGCCGGAATAGTGAAAACAATGAAAACACCAAAACGTGTCATAACAGTTTGGGCTGAGAAGCGGGGCCCATTGGTTGTGGGGCACTATGAATATTCGTTCGGTGCCAAAGCGAGTAATAAATATGGGGGATACACTATGACAGCTGCAGGTGAAGTTATCCAAATGGCGGTCTGCTCGGTTAATGCTAATGGTAAACCTGTGGGCGCGGTCGCGATAAAATATTGTAGTAGATGGGGAAGAACGGGGGGGTTGGAGTCACTAAAATCTCTGGAGATAGTTCGACGGTGGTTTCGTTCTCTCCGGTGATGATCGAATTAGACTTTCCCAAGGTAGTGTTATTAACTTTGTTACGAAAATCGGTGACTCAGAGAGTTCTTCCACTATTGTCTCATTGTTAATTGAACTTATTGTGTAAATACTAATATATTGAAATAAATTTAACTATGAACGAATCACCGCTTCCAATTGTCAATACCGATCCACCAACACTGTATCCAACTCTCATACCACTCCACCAACACTGTATTCAACTCTCAATACCACTCCACCAACACTGTATTCAATTAACGAAAAAAGTTCAGATTTTAGGTTGAATAATATCGTCGCTATGCAGGATATTTTAGTTAGAGAATGTGCAAATAGAAAAAGACACTCTAAATAAATATAGGCGCGCGGCAAACATAGCTGAAGCATCTAGTACGGTTCTGGCAAGTGTTTCTGTGTTGTGTGGGGCGGGGACTGCTGCAACGCTATCTACAATTGTAATGATTCCACTTGCAGGGGTTTTGAGTGGAATTACCGTTTTATCTGGAACACTTTGTATGTAATTAGGGCGGCGGTGGAAAACTCGAGAAAAAAAGTAGAAAACATGATAGAATATCCGTTCTCGCTAGGTCTAAGAAAAATAGCATCGACGTTATGGTGTCCAAAGCGTTGGCCGATAAGAAAATATCAAATTTAGAGTTTGAATCCGTGGTGGAAGAAATGGGGAGATATGAAGAATTAAAAAATGATATAAGGATCAAGGCGCGCGCCACCATGCCAAAAATTGAGTGTACTGATTGGGATAAATTTAGGGTAAAACTTGGAAATAAAGTCGGAGGAAATGTTACAGCACCATTATAAAATAATTAAAAAAAAGAAAAAAAAAAAAAAATTTAAAAAAATAATTAAAAAAAAAATAAAATAAAAATAATAATTTAAAAAAAAAAAAATTCTTAATTTTATAATTTTCCTAATTTTTTCAAAATTATATTGGTGCAGTAAACAAATTTACATACCTATACAACATGTGTTTTTCACTGAGAATTATCGGCTCTGTTTACCTCGGCTATCAATTTACGCATGGGCCATAACCCGTGTAATTGAAACATTGTCGTTACAACATAAATTAATTACTATGTAATAATAGGGAGTGTTCAGCTTTAAATTATTAAAAAAAAATATAAAATTAATTATAAAATTAAACAATAATAACGAACCATCACATGTTTTCTTTCGCCAATAGGTATTAATAATTATTAATATGCACACCATTTGTATGTTGTATAGGAAACTGATGAGTATATATATGTGTGTTGACCTTACAACAATTGGTCTCATCTCGTGTGTGCTATGTTGTTGATCCGGTATGACGTCCGTCTCGTCTGTTTAATGGTAGCAGTTTATAAATATGTGTGTATTTGGCGATGTAATTGCAAAGCTCAAAGGTGCCGGCCTAAAAGATTTCTGCCTAAGAGCTTTGCAATTTCGGAGGAAACCAAATTCACACATAGGCTCGCCTTACTTCGCTGGTTTCTCTTAATTAGAGGAATTGGCAATGGGGTTCAAGGCGACCGTAAAACTAAACTGTGAGCCAACAGATGAGTGGGCTTAAGAAAGGTCCCAACACCCCAGTGGCTGGGTGCCGGCTAGAAATCTGCCCAGTCGCTGGGTGGTGTTGTGCACGAGTGGAGGCTTTTGTTATTTTTTTTTACAAATTATTAATATCTTTATAAGCGATATCGTAGAAATGTATATTCGTAAACGAATCGTTGGGTTTTAACAATTTTATATAATACACCTTAATTTCATATCCGATACGCATTATCCGTCTTAATGTTTGTATTTGCCTATTGTATAGTTGACATAATTGCCGGTATAATATTGTAAATGCAACGTTTTTATCGGAGCGTAATAAATTACGCTGGTATTTCATGTATTCGATATCGCCTAGTGTTCTCATTTTATAGAATTTATATATAGGATTATAACCCCCGTATTCTTCATAAATTTCTTCAACACAGTTATTAAAAACTTTCAATTCCAATTGTATTGTATTATCCATTTTCTCTAATAGTTGTTTTTTTCTATTCAATTTCCAATTTCTTCTAATAATTTTTCAATTTCTTCGTTAAAAGCGATATTGTAGAAACGCATATCCGTAAACGAATCTTTGATTTTAAACTGTTTTATAAAATTAGTTTGATAATATTTCGGTAGTGTTTCTACGATCCTATTGATCCTATTTAGCGCTTCATTACATAAATTTGAGACTTATACCGGCGACATAATTGCCGGTTTAATATTGTAAATTCAACGTTTTTATCGCAGCGTAATAAATTACGCTGATATTTCATGTATTCGATACCACATAGTATTGTCATTTTACCGTGTTTTAATACTGTAGAAACAGCGGCGTAAAATTCTTCAGCAAGGTCATTATACAATTCCAATTCGTTGTGTATTTTATTATCCATTTTGTTATAATATTTTTATTATAACCTATTAAATTTATATGTTCAATTGGACGTGAAAACAACATGATGTATTTATGACAACGAGACAAAAATAAATCCTTTTTAAGACTATAGTTTTATATGTTCAATTGGACGTGAAAACAACATGATGTATTTATGACACACATTTTGGATTTGTGTGGTTGGTGGGAGACAATTTCATCGTTAACTATTTTTTTGATTTTTTGGGGGTGGTGGAGTAGTATAGAGGGTGGAGAAATGATACCACCGTTAGGTGGTATCATTTTGAATCCCTCTATACTACTCATGCACAAAAGCAACATACACGTATAAGAATATAAAACAAACTATTTTGCTGTCGACCAGTCAAGCCGATTGATTTTTGTCGTGCCCGCTTGCGGAAATCGCGATATAGTCGGCACTTTGGCGTATGTACGTACGTACGTGTGTCCGGTTAAAGGTTTTTGGTTAAAGTTTTTCGTTAAAGTTTTTCGTTATACTATATCTTTGCAACTGCTTTGCCCATTACCTTGAAACTTCACATGGGTGTTTATCATCATCTATATTTTCATTCTACCCACCTCCCGTGCGGCCACTGTGCCCAGTGTCAAGGTCAAATTACTTTGAAGTTTTTGGTTAAGTTCTTTGGTTAAAGTTTTTGGTTAAGTTTTGTGGTTAAATTTTTTGGTTAAGTTTTTTGGTTAAAGTTTTTTTGTTATACTATATCTCTGCAACTGCTTTGCCCATTACCTTGAAACTTCACATGGGTGTTTATCATCATCTATATTTTCATTCTACACCCTCCCGTGCGGCCCCTGTGCCCAATGTCAAGGTCAAATTACTTTTGGTTAAGTTTTTTGGTTAAAGTTTTTGGTTAAGTTTTTTGGTTAAAGTTTTTATACTATATCTCTGCAACTGCTTTGCCCATTAACTTGAAACTTCACATAGGTGTTTATCATCATCTATATTTTCATTCTACCCCCCCCCCCTCTCCCCCCCCCCTTCTGTGCGGCCCCTGTGCCCAATGTCAAGGTCAAATTACTTTGAAGTTTTTGGTTAAGTTTTTTGGTTAAATTTTTTGATTAAGTTTTTGTCGCGCCCGCTTGCGGAAAGCGCGATATAGTCGGCACTTTGGCGTACGTACGTACGGCGTACATACGTACGTACGTACGTACGTACGTACGTGTGTCCAATTAAAGTTTTTGGTTAAGTTGTTGGTTAAGTTTTTTAGTTAAAGTTTTTGGTTGAGTTCTTTGGTTAAAGTTTTTGGTTAAGTTTTTTGGTTAAAGTTTTTCATTATACTATATCTCTGCAACTGCTTTGCCCATTACCTTGAAACTTCACATGGGTGTTTATCATCATCTATATTTTCATTCTACCCCCCTCCCATGTGGCCCTGTGCCCAACCAATGTCAAGGTCAAATTACTTTGAAGTTTTTGGTTAAGTTTTTTGCTTAAAGTTTTTGGTTAAGTTTTTTGCTTAAAGTTTTTCGTTATACTATATTTCTGCACTGCTTTGCCCATTACCTTGAAACATCACATGGGTGTTTATCATCATCTATATTTTCATTCTACCCCCCTCCTGTGCGGCCCCTGTGCCCAATGTCAAGGTCAAATTACTTTAAAGTTTTTGGTTAAAAAAATGTTTGCGCCTGCTTGCGGAAAGCGCGACATAGTCGGCACTTTGGCGTACGTACGTGTGTCCGGTTAAAGTTTTTGGTTAAGTTTTTTGGTTAAAGTTTTTCGTTATACTATATCTTTTTAGCTCGACTATTCGAAGAATAAGTAGAGCTTATGTTGTCACCCCGGCGTCGGCGTCGGCGTCACCGTCTACACCTTGGTTAATGGTTTTTAGTCAAGCTTGTATATGGAATACTACTGGCCCTACACCCACCATACTTGGACAACTTCATCTCCTAGTGATGTACATCAATAACCCCTGATCTATATTTGACCTTGACCTACATTTCCTCTTGAATTACTTGGTTAATTCCCCTTGGTTAAGGTTTTTATTCAACCTTGGTTAAGGTTTTTTTTTCAAGCTTGTACATTGAATACTATTGTGCATCCAGACACCATACTTCGACAACCTTTCTCATAGGTATGTACATCAATAACCCCTGATCTATATTTGACCTTCACCTACATTTCCTCTTCAATTACTTACTTAATTCCTTTTGGTTAAGGTTTTTAGTCAACCTTCTATATGGAATACTACTGGCCCTACACCATACTTGGACAACTTCATCTCCTAGTGATGTACATCAACAACCCCCTGATCTATATTTGACCTTGACCTACATTTCCTCTTGAATTGCTTAATTCCCCTTGGTTAACGTTTTTAGTTAAGCTTGTAGATGGAATACGCCTGGCCCTACACCAACCATACTTGGACAACTTCATCTCCTAGTGATGTACATCAACAACCTCTGACCTATATTTGACCTTGACCTACATTTTAACCTTGAATTACTTACTTAATTCCCCTTGGTTAAGGTTTTTACTCGACCTTGGTTAAGCTTTTTACTCAAGCTTGTACATGGAATACTATTGTGCATACAGACACCATAATTGGACAACCTTTTCTCATAGTGATGTACATCAATAACCCCTGATCTATATTTGACCTTGACCTACATTTCCTCTTGAATTACTTACTTAATTCTCTTTGGTTAAGCTTTTTAGTCAAGCTTGTAGATGGAATACTCATGGCCCTACACCAACCATACTTGGACAACTTCATCTCCTAGTGATGTACATCAACAACCCCTGACCTATATTTGACCTTGACCTACATTTAACCTTAAATTACTTACTTAATTCCCCTTGGTTAAGGTTTTTACTCAACCTTGGTTAAGGTTTTTAGTCAAGCTTGTAGATGGAATACTATTGTGCATACAGACACCATACTTGGATAACTTTTTCTCATATGGATGTACATCAATAACCCCTGACCTTTATTTTACCTTCACCTACATTTAACCTTCAATTATTTGGTTAATGTTTATAGTCAAGCTTGTATATGGAATACTTCTGGGCCTACATCAACCATACTTGGACAACTTCATCTCCTAGTGATGTACATCAATAATCCCTGATCTATATTTCACCTTGACCTACTTTTATCCTTGGATTACTTAGTTATCACCCCTTGGTTACGTTTTTTACTCAAGCTTGTATATGGAATACTCCTGGGCCTGCAGCAACCATACTTGGAAAACCACGCATCTACGTCCAAGGTCAAGGTCACTGTTGAAGGCAAAGGTCAAACCTAGAGGAAAGTCAAATAAACCATTGCCAATTCCTTTCCGCTCTATATCTTCTACACCGATGCATGGATTATCAAATGGCTTGGCACAGATGTTTCTCATGTTGAGAAGGTGTGTCACAATCAATAACCACGCACCTACGTCCAAGGTCAAGGTCACAGTTGAAGGTCAAAGGTCAAACCTATTGAAATTCCCTTCCGCTCTATATTCTTCTACACCGATGCATGGATTATCAAATGCCTTGGCACAAATGTTTCTCAGGATGAGAAGGTGTGTCGCGATCAATAACCACACACCTACATCCAAGGTCAAGGTCACAGTTGAAGCTCAAAGGTAAAAAATATTGAAATTCCCAAATGGCTTGGCACAAATGTTTCTCACGATGAGAAGGTATGTCGCGATCAATAACCACGCACCTACGTCCAAGGTCAAGGTCACTGTTGAAAGTCAAAGGTCAAACCTATTGAACTTCCCTTCCTCTCTATGTCTTCTACACTGATGCATGGATTATCAAATGGCTTGGCACAAATGTTTCTCGTGATGAGAAGGTGTGTCCCGATCAATAACCACGCACCTATGTCCAAGGTCAAGGTCACAGTTGAAGGTCAAAGGTCAAACCTATTGAAATTCCCTTCCGCTCTATATCTTCTACACTGATGCATGGATTATCAAATTGCTATCCACGCACCTACGTCCAAGGTCACAGTTGAAGGTCAAAGGTCAAACCTATTGAAATTCCCTTCTGCTCTATATCTTTCTACACCGATGCATGGATTATCAAATGGCTTGGCACAGATGTTTCTCATGATGAGAAGGTGTGTCGCAATCAATAACCACGCACCCTACGTCCATGGTCAAGGTCACAGTTGAAGGTCAAAGGTCAAACCTATTGAAATTCCTTCCGCTCTATATCTTCTACACCGATGCATGCATTATCAAATGCCTTGGCACAAATGTTTCTCAGGATGAGAAGGTGTGTCTCGATCAATAACCACGCACCTACGTCCAAGGTCAAGGTCATAGTTGAAGGTCAAAGGTCAAACCTATTGAAATTCCCTTCCGCTCTATATCTTCTACACCGATGCATGGATTATCACACTATGCCCAGGGTCAAGGTCACAGACTTGATGCGTTTGAAACCTTAACGCTCGGCTAAATGGCTTATGATCAAAAATGCCTCATTTTCTTTGGCTGCCAGTGGGGGTATTCGTGTGCCGACAGGCCACATTTCTAGTTTCCCTTGGTTAATGTTTTTAGTCAACCTTGGTTAAGGTTTTTATGTAGGCCGCAGCCACCTTCTTTGTCAAGCTATGTGTACATCGACACCCTCATAGTCGAGCTATGCTGTTCTCCTACAGCTCTTGTTTTTTAGTGTCCATACCTCGCCACAAGGCGCGACATGCAGGCCGCGGCTATCTAGTTATCATGAGATTTCAGTACATGCTCGAAAATGTAATGTTTCATTATGAGGGTACCAATTGCCACAATAATTCCAAGTCAAACAGATACATAGCGAGAGTTCAACTCTAGGACAGTTAACTTTTTGTATTGATTTGAAATTATAAATGTGTAGAACACAATATTGCAAAGAAAGTACCTACATACAGTGAAACCTCTCTAAACCGGACACCCTGGGAGGTCCCCAGGGTGTCCGGCTTGAGAGGTTTCACTGTAAATCAAGCATTTGATTAGTCTGAGCCATAATTGTGTGTTATGTGATCACGAACAGACATTATCACGTGAGATAAATAACCAAGAAACTCAGAAAAAATAATATCACAAGCGTTTTTGTTGAGGTTCCACTGTACATTCACTTTCCATTTGTTCTGCTTTCCACCATGGTGTTATTTTGATGCTGCGTAACTGTTGTTTATGTGACGAACTTCTAAACAACAACAATGGATGAAAGTGTTGAAAGCGCGCCCACCCCAAAGTAAGTATTATTTGATATTTTCCTTAATGGGCAATGGATTTTGGTGAAATATGGCACAACAAACACGTCTTCATGAGCTGCATTTGGTGGTCACGGGAGTTCGGCACATACTTATGTTGTTATGTCAAAAACGACAGAAGTTTGGGCCAGAGTACTGAGACCACCAAATGCAGCTTAACAAGACGCGTTTGATGTGTCATATTTCATCAAAATCTGTTACATAATAAGGACAAAATAAAAGAATACATACTTTGAATCGAAGGGCTTCTGAAATTTTCAGTACTTGTTGTTGTTGTAACCACGTGATCATATACCTTGTATATCAGGGATATCAACTTTCAATGTCCAATACTGCTGGATGAAGGCCATCCAGTATTGTTGGACTGTTGCCAATTAATTTTTAAAAATGTTGTTACGCCTATAATATCACTTTTCTATGGAGCCCCGCAGGAAACATGGATTTTTTTTTATTCGTTCCCACGAAATAACAATTTGTTCCCTTAAATTTAACAATTCGTTCCCTTCAATTAACAATTCGTTCCCATGATATAACAATTTGTTCCCACAAAATGACAATGTGTTCCCACAAAATGACAATTTGTTCCCTCAATTTAACAATTCGTTCCCATGATATAACAATTAACAAATTGTTATTTAATGGGAACAAATTGTTAAATTGAGGGAACAAATTGTTAATTCGTGGGAAAGAATTGTTAAATTGAGGGAACAAATTGTTATTTCGTGGGAACGAATTAAAAAAAAATAATTCCACGTCCCCTGTGGGGTTCTGTACTTTTCAGCTGAATAAGCTTCAGCAGAGAATGGAAAGCTCGGAGCTGGCGATGTCGGACAAGCTCCAGCTCCTTCAGCAGGTACAACAGGCAGCGATCGAGTACTCCCTCCCCTCTGCACCCTCCACCCCCACCCCCTCACCTTCAATCTCAAGGTCGGCGCCAAGTCCGCAACAGCGATCCAAGTACACGAAATACGAAAACTCAGATATACAGTGCGAGCCACGTGATGTACCAGGAGATTATGTAATCGGTGAAGATGTCAGCAAGACAGTGGGGATGAACGGTCCTTCTAATGTCGATAATACTTCTGAGCCAGCTGTATTAACAAAGGCTTTGCTACCTGCTGGTGATAGCAATGCGACTGATTCTGGTGTTGCAGTGCCTGGTTCTGTAAACAAATGTGTTGTCGACACGCTGGTGCATGATCAGTCCTTTGTTAGGATTGGCAAGTCATAATGATCTGAATAAGCTATATATTTATATAATTGGTGGCGTCAGTATGTGACCAAGCTGTTCACTTCTGGCGGAAAGCATGAAAATTGGCTTTTCGAGTATACTGATTCCGATTTTCCGAGGAAGCGAGTGATCCGACGAATGCTTCCCGGTCAAAAGTGCACATAATCAAATACCGGGAACATACCGTGTAGTAACATTTTGCATTATAACTGTGTACATATTTCATATTAATGTCATTATCAGGATTTTTTAGCACGCCTTCCGAAGGAAGGAGTGCTTATAGCATACCCCCGGCATCGTTGCCCGCGTCTGTCCGTCCATCCGTCCGTCTTCAAAAATTTGAAACTGTACTAGCTACAGACCTGAAACTTGGTATGTAGCTTCCTTATGATGAGTAGATGCACATAGTTTATTTTTTATTCGACCCCCGGGTCATGGATAATCACACCCTTTTCGACTTAGAATTTTCAAATTTTGGCTTGTGACTCGTAAAACTTTTAACGATTATCTCTCCATTTTGACTCGTTTACTATCAAAGCGGTATGTGGAGCATCCATGTTCTATGAACACATTTTCTAGTTTTTACCTTTACCTATTTTTCCTGCGTAAACGACTTATCCATTTTTAATGTTAAATTGGATAACACTCGTCACACAGCACAGATGTTCATCATATCTTGTACACTTTCAATCGTTGTCATAATACCATGATAGCCAGTTATCTGTTATCCAATTGTCTATGCCTTAAAGAAAACACAGCCTTTGTGGCATTACCATGTCTCTTGTTACGAAATAATTTGGATTTTGTGCAATATGGCGGCCATCTTGGATTTTTAAATTTACCCACAGTTGACATTGATACTTATCACTGGATATTATCAATGATCAGGAAGAAACACTCCAACAGAACACTGAAGATAAATGTAGGTCCAAAGCGTTGAGGATACAAAGGATCAACCACTGCGAATACAACATAACTGAAAATAATACAAACGGTTTGTGGCCATCTTTGATCAAGGTAAATGTGAATCATAGTTCAAATTGAGCCAAATGTACGTACTATCAATATAATGCTGAGCATTTGATAATTGCTGTTTACATAATATAATACATGTATGTGTTTTAAATCCATATTTTGAAATATTTGGCGGCCATTTTGATGTATGTTAATGGTAACTATCCGTTTACATTTTAATGTAATCCTAGTATATAAGAGTACCATCTGCTGTCATTATAGTATTTAAAATGACATTAATGTAGAATATGTACACAGTTGTAGTGAAAATTTTTATTATTTGGCGGCCATCTTGATTATCTGCATTTTTGACCAGGAAGCCATCGTCGGATCATTTGCTGCCTCGGAAAATCGGATTCAGCATACTCGAAAATCCTATATACGAATTGTCATGCTTTCCGTCAGAAGTGAACATCTCAACGCTTTTCGGTTACATATTGATTCAACTAAATTATGCCCCTGGCATATGTAGTATGTCGAGGGGTATATAGTTAATCCGTTCGTACATCCGTCCATAATACAACTTAACATTTTGTTCTAATTTTTGTTTCCCTTCATGGAATGCTTTCATATTTGGTTGATGTCTTACTAACATCACTCCCTGGCCTTAAATGACCTTGGCTATTGATAGGCCGTTAAACACCAACAAACAAACGAACTGACATCAACATGCACCATTTTGCACTAAGTTCTCCACCTATATACCCAAAGTAAATGCCAAATGACTTGGAAAATATTTGGTTTACGAACCAGGCGGTGGCCGGGGGTATCTGTGAACCCCTGCTCACTTGCTCGTAGTTGTTCTGACTTTACATGGCTGTGATTTAGGTAGTTTAGTCTAGGCTATATACGTAATATCTTTAATATTCAGACACCATTTATTCTGGGAAACACATATAAATATATGGTTTCCTACGACAGAAAATGTCACAAAACTTATACTGGCTTATAAATCACAACACTGTATTGGGATACAATTTGTTTTGGGAAACCCCTATAACATAACACAAATTGTGTCCAAATGTTTATGGTTATTACGGTAATTATTTTCATGACGGTATTATACAGAGAGAATAGCATACAGTGGAACCTCTCTAAACCAGACACCGGAGATCCCCAGGGTGTCCGGCTTAGAGAGGTTTCACTGTAAATCAGGCATTTGATCATTCTGAGCCATCTATAATTGTGTGCTATGTGATGAAGAACAGGCATTATCACCCGAGATATATGACCAAGAAACTCACCAAATAGAAGATCATAGGTGTTTTCTAGGTGTCTGGTTTAGGGAGGTACGCCATACTATAATATTTGACTGGTCACAACAAAAAGGGGCTTATTGAGTTTACGACCAGTGTAGCCCCAGATCAGCCTTTACCAGCATGTGCATCTACAGTCTGGTCAGCCATATTTGTACACTATTGAACCTGTAAACCTGCATGTATGTAACAAAATGAACAGATCCGTTTCGGACTGCATGGGTGTACTAGCGGATACACTGATCACAAACATAATACATCCCTTTTGTCATGATGGGTCACATACATATATCAACGGAAGTAAAGGACATGTATCATGTTTTCAAACTGTGTATACCATCAGGCTTCACATTCAGTTGGACGAGTGCTGGCAAGGTTTGCCAATCAATCCGCGATGAAGGTAACATTGTGGGTGTATGTCATGGATACTTATTAACTACAGTGGAATCTCTCCAAACTGGACGTGGATGGTGGTCGGACGAACGAGATGGCGTAAATTAACGGTAGGGATTCCTCCTTATAGGAATAACGATTTGCCTGGTTTGGCCCTCTGGTACGTTTTTAGCTCGACTATTCGAAGAATAAGAAGAGCTTATGATGTCACCCCGGCGTCGGCGTCGGCGTCGGCGTCGGCGTCACTTACGCCTTGGTTAAGGTTTTTAGTCAAGCTTGTATATGGAATACTACTGGCCCTACACCCACCATACTTGGACAACTTCATCTCCTAGTGATGTACATCAATAACCCCTGATCTATATTTCACCTTGACCTACATTTCCTCTTGAATTACTTGGTTAATTCCCCTTGGTTAAGGTTTTTAGTCAAACTTGGTTAAGGTTTTTAGTCAAGTTTGTATATGCAATACTACTGGCCCTACACCCACCATACTTGGACAACTTCATCTCCTAGTGATGCACATCAATAACCCCTATCTATATTTGACCTTGACCTATATTTCCTCTTGAATTACTTACTTAATTCCCCTTGGTTAAGGTTTTTAGTCAACCTTGGTTAAGGTTTTTTTTCAAGCTTGTACATTCAATACTATTGTGCATCCAGACACCATACTTCGACAACCTTTTCTCATAGGTATGTACATCAATAACCCCTGATCTATATTTGACCTTCACCTTCATTTCCTCTTCAATTACTTAATTCCTTTTGGTTAAGGTTTTTAGTCAACCTTCTATATGGAATACTACTGGCCCTACACCCACCATACTTGCACAACTTCATCTCCTAGTGATGTACATCAACAACCCCTGATCTATATTTGACCTTGACCTACATTTCCTCTTCAATTACTTACTTAATTCCCCTTGGTTAATGTTTTTAGTCAAGCTTGTAGATGGAATACTCCTGGCCCTACACCAACCATACTTGGACAACTTCATCTCCTAGTGATGTACATCAACAACCCTGACCTATATTTGACCTTGATCTACATTTAACCTTGAATTACTTACTTAATTCCCCTTGGTTAAGGTTTTTACTCGACCTTGGTTAAGCTTTTTACTCAAGCTTGTACATGGAATACTATTGTGCATACAGACACCATACTTGAACAACCTTTCTCATAGTGATGTACATCAATAACCCCTGATCTATATTTGACCTTGACCTTACATTTCCTCCTTGAATTACTTACTTAATTCTCTTTGGTTAAGGTTTTTAGTCAAGCTTGTAGATGGAATACTCATTGGCCGGGGGGGGGGCCTACACCAACATACTTGCACAACTTCATCTCCTAGTGATGTACATCAACAACCCCTGACCTATATTTGACCTTGACCTACATTTAACCTTAAATTACTTACTTAATTCCCCTTGGTTAAGGTTTTTACTCAACCTTGGTTAAGCTTTTTTAGTCATGCTTGTTGATGGAATACTATTGTGCATACAGACACCATACTTGGATAACTTTTTCTCATAGGATGTACATCAATAACCCCTGACCTTTATTTTACCTTCACCTACATTTAACCTTGAATTACTTGCTTAATGTTTATAGTCAAGCTTGTATATGGAATACTTCTGGGCCTACATCAACCATACTTGGACAGCTTCATCTCCTAGTGATGTACATCAATAATCCCTGACCTATATTTGACCTTGACCTACTTTTATCCTTGGATTACTTATTTATCTCCCCTTGGTTACGGTTTTTACTCAAGCTTGTATATGGAATACTCCTGGGCCTACAGCAACCATACTTGGAAAACCACGCACCTACGTCCAAGGTCAAGGTCACTGTTGAAGGTCAAAGGTCAAACCTATTGAAATTCCCTTCCGCTCTATATCTTCTACACCGATGCATGGATTATCAAATGCCTTGGCACAGATGTTTCTCAGGATGAGAAGGTGTGTCTCGATCAATAACCACGCACCTACGTCCAAGGTCAAGGTCATAGTTGAAGGTCAAAGGTCAAACCTATTGAAATTCCCTTCCGCTCTATATCTTCTACACCGATGCATGGATTATCACACTATGCCCAGGGTCAAGGTCACAGACTTGATGCGTTTGAAACCTTAACGCTCGGCTAAATGGCTTATAATCAAAAATGCCTCGTTTTCTTTGGCTGCCAGTGGGGGTATTCGTGTGCCGACAGGCCACATTTCTAGTTTCCCTTGGTTAATGTTTTCAGTCAACCTTGGTTAAGATTTTTATGCAGGCCGCAGCCACCTTCTTTGTCAAGCTATGTGTACATCGACAACCCTCGTAGTCGAGCTATGCTGTTCTCCTACAGCTCTTGTTATCTTTGGTTCCTTTGTTACCTGGGAGTTGAATTGGGTTGTTGCCCATTATAAAAGTAGTAAGATTATTACTGATCCTACTGCTTTTGGGAGGGGTCAAGTGATTCTGGTGTGGCGAGGACCTGGCATCAGATCCGGATTATTCTGATTTCAGGGCTGAATATATAGTTTTGTTATTGTAAATATTCAGTTCTGATTTTGGGATTTTCCCCCCATTTGTACATGTACTTGAACATGTACATGTACTTGTACAGGTAATATATGGGATTTAGTACTAAACCCATTGACCTGGCCTTAAATGACCTTAGCTGTTGATAGGCCGTTAAACCCCAACAAACAAACAAACTCTCCAAACCGGACACCCTGGGACGTCCCCAGGCTGTCTGGTTTGGAGATGTTCCACTGTAAATCAGACATATGAGCGCTTCATAACACATTCTAGTGTTTTGCAATCATATAAAGGCATTGAAATCAGAGATGCATAACAGAGAAACGCATCTACGATAAACATCCATATTTACCCGAGTGTCTGGTTTAGAGGGGTTCCACTGTATTACTATATTTACTGCTGGTATTATTTTTAATTCCGCCAAAGCTACATATTGCCAGTCTTACGCTGTTTATGTTGTAATAGCTCCTCGTACTAACCAGATATCAGAAACTTTTAAACAGCATATATGCACAGGGCTCCAGATAAGGAATTAGTAATTGAGTATTGTTACTCAATCATTTCTGACGCAATTGGGTATTTCAATGTTTTAATTGTTTGAAATAAAATCATACTACTGTTTACACATCATCAGACCGCACTTATTGAATAGTTTGCTTCTAGTTTGGAGACAATTCTAATGAAATACCAAGATTTGTTTTCATGGAAAAATAAGAAAATGTGCTATATTTGTGTTCTGTTTATTGTTGTCTGTAGCATGATAAAGATACCACAAATTTTTCATTGCTTTTTGATACTCGCTACTTCTGATTTCAATTGGGTTTTTGGCAATTTTAATTGGGTATTTACGCAAATACGCACCTTATCTGGAGCTCTGTATGCATGGATCTACCTGCTACGCGGGGCAAGGTGCGTGGAATATACATACAAGAAGAAGCCACACTTGTAAACCTGTGGGATGATACAAGTGATTGATTCGGTGTCCATGTAGAAATTAACCCTTTCAACCATAATTATCTGACATGGTACAAAAATATTGTTTGGCTTATTATATAAACTAGTCTCATAAATAGGTTACTGAACTTGGTAAATCACATGCAGCTTACCTTTCAACAACTGCAGGGTCACCGTTGTCATGAGAATTTGTTGGTTTGAATTTG
>CM055268.1:17383788-17407670 GCA_029237695.1 Conchocele bisecta | reverse complement strand
CAAGCAATTGGGTATTTCAATATTTTAATTGGGTAAAATAAAATAATAATACTGTTTACACATCAACAGACAGCAATTATTGAATAGGTTGCTTCGAAATGAAAACATATCTTGTCATATCATTAGAATTGTCTCCTTGGAGACAATTCTAATGAAATACCAAGATGTGTTTTCATGGAAAATAAGACAAGAATTCCGCCACGGAAGCGGTACCTCGCCTGCCGAGGTATTTGACCGTGTTGTGAAAAAACAATGACTAACGCATTTGCCGTACAAAAAAACCGGACGACGACGCGGACGACGGAAAAAGCGCCGACTATAGTCGCGCCTCTGCTAAAGCAGACGCGACAAAAACTATGCTATATTTGTGGTCTGGTTATTGTTTTCTGTAGCATGATAAAGGTACCACAAATTTGTTATTGCTTTTTGATACTCGCTACTTCTGATTTCAATCGGGTTTTTGGTAATTTTAATTGGGCGTTTACGCAAATACGCAGCTTATCTGGAGCCAGGGGTTGAAAAAATCCTTTTTTTCCACTCGCCCAGCTGGGCGAGTACAAAAAAAAAGTACTTGCCCAGGTCAAAAAGATACTTGCCCAGTTTTTTTTTTAAATAAATTGCTATTTCCAGTATTTGTAATGTTGCATCTTATTTAAAAAAAAGAAGCTTTTACATATGATCATTACCAAAACGTATGAGACATATTCACTATTATTGTTATTTATATTTTAAGTATTAAATGAACATAAACAAACAAATAGCAGTGAATTTGCTCGGAAGCTTGCACACTTCTTATTTTCTATAAGCGTTGAGTGACATAGATTTAGTTTAATTTATAGTGTCTATGTTTGCATGCGCTGCGTGCTGCCTTAATTACTAAATTCAATGGTTTCGGACCCGGCGCCGACCGTTTCGTCCCAAGCCATTATGTTCGGCGTCTGAAATGCGCGTTAAACCAACTGTATCGAGACGATATGTGGCCGCGTATACACTAGTCTATACTCGCAGTCATAATATTTGTTAGCCCGGCCGCGTACAGCCGACAAATAATCCGTGAATTAAACTTGCCCGATATGGACCGTGTTCAAAATCGCTAGCGATTCTACCCGTAACCGTGTACATACACACTGCTTGAATCTTGCTTCCCCCAAATTGACGTAAACTGTAAACAACAAATGGTCGCTGAATTAATACCATTTGTTGGCCGTTATCGATGGAATTAATTGGCAAAAAAAATTCTGACCAAATCTTTCACTCGCCAAACTGGGCGAGTGCCTGTAGAAAGTACTCGACCGCCACAAAAAGCACTCGCCATGGCGAGCTGGGCGAGTGAAATTTCAACCCCTGGGAGCACTGAATTATATTTCACGCCTAGGGTGAGGCTTGAGCTCACCTTTGGTATTAAGGTCCAATGTCACATAACCTAGGCCACGCCCCATGCCAATTCAGCAATGAGATTACAAACCGGATCTGGTCTCATGTTGGTAAAGTTAGTTAAATGATTTGCACAACATTCAAAGAGTAAACCAGAATACACACCTTAATGGGCATGGTTTCTGTGGACAACTCGAGCCCCTTCCGGAGAGCCCGTTTGACGGCGTCTACTCCCTCGTAGTTGGTGCACGCAACCTCCACATCTACAGAAACGACATGGTAAGTGGTTTGGAAATAACTATGATGGATTAAGCTAACCTCCTATAAAGATTAAGACAGTATATACAAATCTGTTGAGGCAAGGAAATGCTAGGAAATACAAGGCTGATCGAGGACTTTGTCAATGTCTTTGAGAATCACACCAGACTTTCCCCGACCTATACTGAACTGTGGATAAATCATCAGGGGGCCGTTTCACTAAACTTCTTACGACTAAAATGTTCGTAAGTGCAAATTTAGGATCGTCTATAAATAGCAATTGATGGATTTACATTTATTGAGCATAGGCTGCATATGCAGCCTATGCTCAATAAATGTAAATCCAATAATTTTTTACAAGAAAACATTGTTAATGTGAAATTTACAGACTATCATAAGTTTGCACTTACGAACATATTAGTCGTACAAAGTTTAGTGAAACGGCCCCCAGATGACTACACACAGTGTATGACCAACTATAAAGTACATAATGTATCGGATATTGACAGCATTACCAGTTCAGGGTGATATGTCCGAGAAGACTGAAAACTTTGTTGATTACCGACAAGATTTATGAAAGATTTGAATTGATTTAATGGTGTTTAACGGCCTATCAACAGCTAAGGTAATTTTAGGCCAGTTAACGTTAAGGGTCGAATCCCATATGTTAACTTGATGGGGGTAAATCCCAAAATCAGAACTGAATATTTACAGAAAAAATATATATTCAGCCCTGAAATTAGAATAACCTGACCTGGTGCCAGGTTTTAACCACACCAGAGTAACTTATCCACACTCCCTAAAGATTACATGATTAGTACTAATCTTACTACTCATATAATGGGCATAACCAGATTCAACTCTCCAGTAGCAAGAAAGCGAAAAATGTACCCAAGGGCCAAACCAGGGATATCGGGATTGTGGTTTATGGAAGATGAATGTATTTTGTGTTTTCAAAAACGACATCGGCAACAAATAGCTGTGCAATACGGGCAGGCAGACACAGGCCCAATATAATTATGCTGAAACATCAAACTTACCAGCTCGAATTTTCACCGACTGTGGTGTTAATTTTCTTTTGATATTTTCTATTAAAACTTCTTTTGTTTTTTCGTCAATATCACATACAGCTAGGATCTCGGGGTTCCTGCAGAAGAGATAGCAACACAGAAACTGGTTTTAGCCATTGAGCCACTGAAGAATAGTTGGAGATCAGCAAATATATTGTAAGGCCACCTACACTGGTTGCAGCGCAGGTAGGTTACAGTAAATAACAAATAACAACAGTTCTAACACTCAACAAGTCATGTTTAATAACTTTACTAGTTCATCAGGTACCAGTGGTATACGGAGTGCACCCTCTAGGCTCTAGTTAGGCTTTACTTAACAGTAGTATCAATACGTCAGGATTCCGATTAAATGCACTCTAAGAAATGTTATCGTAGAGTAGGTATTAGTGCAACAATAGACGATGATTATTATATGGAGTAGCAGTGTGACGGGAAGCATTCCTTGACAGTTCGAAACAACAGTAAAAGTATGTTTACATTAGTGATGGCATAGCAACGGTGTCGTAGCAGTAGACAAAAAGGTACTTCGTATCAAACTCGTAATGTACTACGTTCACCGCAGTGGTAAGTATAATTGTAGATAGGTATGATATATATATGTCCACAAGAGTAATTAGTTATGAAATAATTGGAGATGTCGAGTTTTGGTTCTGTCGAGTAATGGTAGAATCGCTTGGCTTGACTGCCAATCGCACTTGTATTTATAAGATTCTGCGCAAGATGCGGCCAGTCGCACAGATGCGATCACCAATCAGATTGTCGGTCGCATTTGCGACTAACCGATCTGATTGGCTGAAATCTCCTGTGCGGCTGAGCGTCCGCCATCTTGGAAAAGTTTATAAACACAAATGACATAAAACATGGATTTGTAAACTAAACAAGGTTTAAGTGGACTCTATGCGGTCAGACTATAATGTGAACCCCAGTGATCAGTGGAATAAATTCACACCAAGAAAGGTATCGAAGGTATGAAGTGTGTAAATCATGGTAGTCGCATGGAAAATAGGGTCAGTCGCATCTGTAACTTCGCGGTTCCCAAACTTGAGGGTCGACATGGAATTTCACTTGGATGCAAATACAACGGTAAGTGGAAACCGCAATTTATCAGAATAGGATTACCCAATGAATTATCTCGGTATCGACATATCGGACAACTTATAAAAAGGTAGTAACATGGCTGTGGTGGACAGTTTCTCAAGTCACGTGATCTCAGAATGGGAGACAACAATTTAATTTCGAACTGCGGAAACCCATGACACCGAGATCACCTGATCAGAGATAGAGCTCATCCCAGCCCTGTCACAGCAGTTTATCACCACTGGTTACTGGGCTTACAATATGTTGATCCACCATGAAAGGTTACATCAGGGCTCCAGATAAGGAATTAGTAATTGAGTATTGTCACTCCATAATTTCTGAAACAATTGGGTATTTCAAAATTTTAATTGGGCAAAATGAAATCACACTACTGTTTACACATCAGCAGACAGCAATTATCGAATAGTTTGCTTCGAAATGAAACAGGGTCTTGGCATTTCATTAGAAATGTTGTCTTTCTAATGAAATACTAATATGTGTTTTCATTGAAAATAAGAAAAATATGCTATATTTGTGGTCAGTTTATTGTTTTCTGCAGCACGATAAAGGTACCATAATTTGTTATTGCTTTTTGATACTCGCTACTTCTGATTTCAATTGGTTTTCTGGCAATTGTAATTGGGTATTTAAGCAAATACGCAGCTTATCTGGAGCTCTGGTTACATCTTAACTCTCTTTGTAACAGCCACTACTCTATATAGGTTGCCCACCGTGAACCACAGGTTGAAGTAACGGACCGAGGTCTATAACTACATTAAATATGCCTAAAAGCATCAATAAATGAAAAATAATAAGGTAAACAATTTTTTTTACTCCAGAGTAAAAAGAATTGGTTTAGCTTATTATTTTTCCATTTATTGATGCTTTTAGGCATATTTAATGTAGTTATAGACCTCGGTCCGTTACTTCAAGCTGTGCCGTGAACAGGGACGTTTGTGGACGTTATGACATTTGTGGTTATGCATTTGCAGAGCTCCAGGTAAAGTGTGTATTGCCGTATTTTACGCACTTACTTTTAGCAGAATACACATTGATTATCAACAGTGGGAGTACAAAATACTCTCAGCAATGTGAAAATATGCATGATTTTCAAATTGAGTAGTGAAAATACTGTAATACTAGATGGCCGCGGCCTGCATGTCGCGCCTTGTGGCGAGGCATGGACACTAAACAAAAAGATATAGTATAACAAAAAACTTTAACCAAAAATCTTAACCAAAAACTTTAACCGGACACACGTACGTACGCCAAAAGTGCCGACTATATCGCGCTTTCCGCAAGCGGGCGCGAAAAAAACTTTAACCAAAAACTTTAAAGTAATTTGACCTTGACATTGGGCACAGGAGGGGGGTAGAATGAAAATATAGATGATGATAAATACCCATGTGAAGTTTTTAAATTTCAAGTGGTAATGGGCAAAGCAGTTGCAGAGATATAGTATAAAACGAAAAACTTTAACCAAAAAACTTAATGAAAAACTTCAAAGTAATTTGACCTTGACATTGGGCACAGGGGCCGCACGGGAGGGGGGTAGAATGAAAATATAGATGATGATAAATACCAATGTGAAGTTTCAAGGTAATGGGCAAAGCAGTTGCAGAGATATAGTATAACGAAAAACTTTAACCAAAAAACTTAATGAAAAACTTCAAAGAAATTTGACCTTGACATTGGGCACAGGGGGCCAGCCACGGGAGGGGGTAGAATGAAAATATAGATGATGATAAACACCCATGTGAAGTTTCAAGGTAATGGGCAAAGCAGTTGCAGAGATATAGTATAACGAAAAACTTTAACCAAAAAACTTAACCAAACAACTTAACCTAAAACTTTAACCGGACACACGTACATACGTACGTACGCCAAAGTGCCGACTATATCGCGCTTTCTGCAAGCGGGCGCGACAAAAATCCATTGATAAATCTCAACTGTTTTTTTTATGTAATTCTTTTACATGTGAGGTACCATCTGAGACACAGCCACTTTCAGGTGAGAAAATGCACTCTTGGCTCGCTTTAGGTACAACACTGTCAGCAAGAATACTCACGTGACTGCGTGTTTGAAGGCCTCGTATGCCGCGCCGGGTTTCTTGTATTTGGTGTCAAACATCCAGGCGGTTTTCTGGTAGAGGTCGTCCAACTGTGAATCGTTCTTGAAGCCCAGTAGCTCCCCGACGTGCCGCAGTATACTGCTCACCTGTACAATGTTATATCTGGCTGTTACCCGAGATATACGGCTTATGGCACATGTGACCAGTGTAGATCCTGATTAAATGGCAATACTGTAGCTCGATATATATATTGCGTGTTAAAAGAATGCCAAGCTCTTCATTAATAGCATGGCGAACAGTGCAGATCCCGATCAACACTGGTTGCAAAACCCATAAGCGCCATTTCCCCAGTCACAGGCACATATAGAGAATACCAGGCATGTGGCTTGGGACAAAAAGTTTACCAGGACAGAGCTCCAAGGAGACAATTCTAATGAAATACCAAGATGCGTTTTCATTTAGAAGCAAACTATTCAATGAGTGCGGTCTGCTGATGTGTAAACAGTTATGTCATTCTATTTTACACAATTAACATTTTGAAATACCCAATTGCTTCAGAAATGAAGTGACAATACTCAATTACTAATTCCTTATCTGGAGCATGCAGGAGATGCTAGGAAACGCGTAGGAATTCTGAGGCTCGGCAGATTTGATTTGATTTATTGGTGTTTAAAGGACGAGCTGTTGATAAAATCCAATCCTACCTTGTCCAAGCCGAGGCTAATAAACATTATGTGGAAAGACACTGAAGTGGTAGAAGTATAGTACTCTATTAAATATGCACTTCCTAGGCGTGATAACAAAATACAGGGCTCTGATATTATCTGATATTATCAAGCAACTGCTTGTGCTTAGGAATGAGTGATTGACAGGGATCTGATATTATCAAGCAACTGCTTGTGCTTAGAAATGAGTGATTGACAGGGATGATTATTATCAGCAACTGCTTTTAGGAATCAGTGATGACAGGGATCTTATCATCAGGCAACTGCTTGTGCTTAGGAATGAGTGATTGACAGGGATCTGATATTATCAGGCAACTGCTTGTGCTTAGGAATCAGTGATTGACAGGGATCTGATATTATCAGGCAACTGCTTGTGCTTAGGAATGAGTGATTGACAGGGATCTGACATTATCAGGCAACTGCTTGTGCTTAGGAATGAGTGATTGAGCATCGTTTCAGAGAAAAGAATGGCAGCGCTCCAGATAAGGAATTAGTTTGTTTGTTTGTTTATTAGTGTTTAACGGCCTATCAACAGCTAAGGTCATGTAAGGCCGGGCAAACGAGTTCGATCCCATTTTAACCTGCTGCAATGGGGGGAAAATCCCAAAATCAGAATGGAATATTTACATCGAGAACAAATATATTCAGCCATGAAATTATAATAACCTGACCTGGTGCCAGGTCCATACCACACCAAATCACTTGGCCCCTTCCCCTAAAATAGGATTATGAATATCGTAATACTCACATAAGGGGTATAACCAGATTCAACTGTCACATACAAAATGCCAAAGACGTATGTGAGGGCCAAACCAGGTCTCCAGTCGGGATTCCGGTAAGGATCAACCCCGATCGTTAAATTACCCATCACATGCTCCCACCTGCCACCCACAAGGAATTAGTAATTGAGTATTGTCACTCCATCATTTCTGAAGCAATTGGGTATTTCAAATTTTGATTCGGTAAAATAAAATCCCACAACCGTTTACACATCAAAAGACAGCAATTATTTTCTTCGAAATGAAAACATGTATTGGCATTTCATTAGAATTAAAGATGTGTTTTCATGGAAAACAAGAAAAATATGCTATATTTGCAGTCTGTTTATTGTTTTCTGCAGCATGATAAAGGTACCACAATTTTTTTATTGCTTTTTGATACTCGCTACTTCCAATTTCAATTGGGTTTTGGGCAATTTTAATTGGGTATTTTAAGCAAATAAACAGCTTATCTGGTATGGAATGGACTTGTTTACATTGCACCCTTACATGCATGCCACAGCCCGAGAACACATACATCACGAGTTGTGGCCAGTGCAGCTCATGATCAACACGTGTGATTATACACTCGCTGGTGGACAAAACACTTTTACTCAAATTCATAAACAGTCGTTAACTGACGGGATGATCTGCATACATCCCGATTGATCAGTAGCCAATTTCACCAAAATTGCAAAGTATATTTATCTAGCAAAGTATACTTTGAGGGAGTGATCATTTATTTTTCCCAAAGTGCATTATTTCATATAAAACTAACCACTGCATATATTTGATGATTAAAACTATGCAGAATTATTATACTGAATTTATTACATTATCACAGCCAAAATGGAGATTTTTTTTTTAATAATCGTATATTCATCTACATATCATAGTAAAGGGATGTATAAACTGTAGCTGATAAGGTGTTGGAAGTAATGATCGTAACACGAAAACTTAACATTGAAAGTATTAAAAAAATAGAAATTTTACCTGAACCTTGAGGCCCGAGAAAAACAAATTAATAGTCCTATATTCATCTACATATCATAGTAAAGGGATGTATAATATAGGAAGGAATGGCCTTTTTGTGGAATTTATCAGGGTATAAACTTGGAAAAGTCGCGGGAATACTGGACGAAGGCCGGAAGGCCTCGTCCAGTATTCCCGCGACTTTTCCAAGTTTATATCCCCGATAAATTCCACAACAAGAGGCCCAAATGGGCCTGTATCGCTCACCTAAAAAGCCTCCATAGTGGTGATCTTGATTTCACAAAGACTCTTCACTTACAACTTCAAATGTTCAACAGAATTTGTTGGTCCTTCTGATTCAACATATATTGCGAATGTGCCACCAATGAACAAATCTGAATCAGCGTTAACTATCGATCATTCATACAAAGTTTCGTCGAAATCGGCCTGGCGGTTTGTGAGAAGAATTTTTTTTGACAATTTGACCTACTTTTCAACGGCGGACATCTTGAATTTGGTGATGACCTCCATTTTGACAAAAATGAACAGGCTTCACCAACAAACCATTTCAGTTAAGTTTGGTCAATATCAGCCAAGCAGTTCACAAGAAGAAGTCCTTTGAAATCTTTAGTAAAAGAACAACCTTTTGACCTGTCGGCGGCCATCTTGGATGACGTAATCATCTGATTTTTGCAAAACATGCTCCAGAGTGATCGTCTCGTCGATACCGTGGATTGGATATATTATATGACCATATTCGGTCAAAAATATAATTTGACCCCTAGTTGACCCCTCGGGCCACGCCCATTTTTGACCCAGGTGCCACCATATGAACAAATCTGAAACAGCGTTAAATATCAATCATTCACACCAAGTTTCGTCGAAATCGGCCTGGTGGTTTGTGAGAAGAAGATTTTTGGAAAATTTGACCTACTTTTCAACAGCGGACATCTTGGATTTGGTGATGACCTCCATTTTGACAAAAATGAACAGGCTTCACCAACAAACCATTTCAGTTAAGTTTGGTCAATATCGGCCAAGCAGTTCACAAGAAGAATACGTTTGAAATCTTTAGTAAAAGAATGACCTTTTGAACTATCGGTGGCCATCTTGGATGACGTAATCATCTGATTTAGACAAAAAATTATCCAGAGTGATCGTCTCGTCAATACCTTCGATTTGATATATTATATGACTATATTCGGTTAAAAATAAAATTTACCCGCCCCTATTTGACCCCTCGGGCAATGCCCATTTTTGACCCAGGGGCCACCATATGAACAAATCTGAAACAGCGCTAACTATCGATCATTCTTACCAGTATCGTCGAAATCGGCCTGGCGGTTCGTGAGAAGAAGATTTTTTAAGAATTTGACCTACTTCTCAACGGCGGCCATCTTGATTTGGTGATGACCTCCATTTTAACAAAAATGAACAGCTTCAACCACAGACCATTACAGTTAAGTTTGGCCAATATCGGCCAAGCAGTTTACAAGAAAAAGACGTTTGAAATCTTTAGTAAAAGAATGACCATTTGAACTATCGGTGGCCATCTTGGATGACGTAATAATATGATGTAGACAAAAAATGTTCCAGAGTGATTGTCTCGTCAATACCTTCGATTTGATATATTACATGACTATATTCGGTTAAAAATAAAATTTGACCCCTATTTGACCCCTCGGGCGACGTCCATTTTTGACCCACGGGCCACCATATGAATAAATCTGAAACAGCGCTAACTATCGATCATTCATACCAAGTATCGTCGAAATCGGCATGGCGGTTCGTGAGAAGAAGATTTTTTAAGAATTTGACCTGGTGGCCATCTTGGATTGTCGATGACCTCCATTTTAACAAATCTGAAATGGCATCACCCATATATCATCCCTGTGAAGTTTAACCAATATCGGCTCAGCAGTTCGGGAGAAGAAGATGATTGAAAATGTTCACGGACGGACGACGGACACTTTGCCATAACAATAGCTCACATGAGCTTTGCTCAGGTGAGCTAAAAATGCCATTCATTCCTTATAATTCCAGCATTTTAAATAAATTCATCAAGAAAATGTGTTTATTTTCCGTTTGGTTAAGAATTATTTTAACTGCGCCTGACGGTTATGGAAAGTAGTTTGGCATGGAGTTTACTGGGATATAAATTCTGGACAGAGACTTGCTACGGACCAATCAAATGTTACGGAATTGTGTAAATATTTTTGTGCTGGAATTATAGTTTGATGACTGTAGCTGATAAGGTGTTAACAAATAGAGTTTGACCTTGACCCTGGAGCCCGCCAATTTTTTTTAATAGTCCTATATTCATGTACATATCATAGTAAACGTATGTATGAAGTTTGATGACTGTAGTTGACAAGGTGTTGAAGTAATGACCGCAACACGAAACGTAACACGAAAACTTAACATTGAATGTATTAACAAAGAGTTTGACCTTGACCCTGAAGACCCTGGGGCCCGCCAATTTTTTTTAATAGTCCTATATTCATGTACATATCATAGTAAACGTATGTATAAAGTTTGATGACTGTAGCTGACAATGGTTGTTGAAGTAATGAGAGTAACACGTAAGTTAAGCAACGAAAAAACTTATCATTGAATGTATTTTAACAAAGAGTGTGACCTTGGACCATGAAGACATGTGGGGCCCTGCCCAATTTTGTTTAAATACATGTAGTCCTATTTTCATGTACATATGATAGTAAACGTATGTATAAAGTTTGATGACTGTAGCTGACAAGGTGTTGGAAATAATGACCGTAACACGAAAACTTAACATTGAATGATGACGCCGCCGACGCCGGAAAAGCAAAACCTATGTCTCACTTTCCACTTCACGGGCGAGACAAAAATAATAAATTTATCCTAAAATTGAAAATTTCTCCCTCAAAGTAAAATTTGCGAGGAAAGTATACTTTGCAATATTGGTGAAATAGGCTACTGACGTGCAAGCTGGTTAACCACTGGTTGCGAAAATTGGCTTTGTTTCAGCAAAGTCTTTATGTATAGCGTAGTGCAGGTCGTATGCAGTATCGAGTTATATCATTGTGTGATATTGTATGCGTAGTGTAGTACGCATGTAGTATCATCGTAGTACATACAGCCTTGGCCTTGGCGAACCTCTCTTCACACTTGACGACCTCCTCCTGCGACACACGCCGCTTCGACAAGTCGATGTAGCCTGCAAACATATAGAATTACAATAAATAATTTACTTAGGAGGAAAACTGACTTCTTGGCCTAGATTAATAGGTTACCAATTATTATGATACAAGAAATGTGCAGTGGAGTCAGTAGCTTATGGTATGAACTGCAACAAAGTAACATTCTATATTTCTGTAAATGACATCAACATGATCAACATGCGATAAAAAGCAATACAGCACGTATGCAGAATTCTATTTATGTTAACCATTCACATACTTTCTTGATTTCTAACATCCAAAACCAGCAATGAAATGCCATTCAGTCACCTAAGAAGAATTGTGACTACTAAAACAGTCCTACCAAGTGAACGGGCAAGTGGACCGAGATCTACAACTACATGTACTGTAACAACCATAAATATCCGGACACAAATTATTCTAGGAAACATATATATATATATATATGGTTTCCCACAACAAACAGTGTCCCAATGTCTTGCGTTGTACTGCTGCATCACAATAACAATATATTTAGATACAATTTGTTTTGGGAAACGTTTGCCAAAACAAATGGGTGTCTCAATATTTAGGGTTATTACGGTAGTGCACGATTGTTACTAGGTCAGCAGGGGCATGTATGCATACAGGCAACGACCCACCTTTATACAACACCCCACCCGATGACCCACTTTTATAAGGTCCCACCCGACGACCCACCTTTATACTGCCCCACCCGACGACCCACTTTTATACTGCCCTGCCAGACGACCCACCTTTATACTGCCCCGCCCGATAACCCACCTTTATACTGCCCACCCGACGACCCCACTTTATACTGCCCTGAGTTTTCCGAGACGACCACCTTTATACTGCCCCGCCAGACGACTTTATACTGCCCCGCCCGATAACCATACTGCCCCGCCGATAACCCACCTTTATACGCCCCACCCGATAACCCACCTTTATACTGCCCCCGCCCATAACCACCTTTATACTGCCCCACCTATAACCCACCTTTATCCACCTAATAACCCCCCCACTTTATACTGCCCCACCCGATAACCCACCTTTATACTGCCCCACCCGATAACCACCTTATTACTGCCCCACCCGATGACCCACCTTTATATGCCCCACCCGATACCCACCTTTATACTGCCCCCCCACCCTAACCCCCACCTTTATACTGCCCCACCCACGATACCCACCTTTATACACACCCGATAACCCACCTTTATACTGCCCCGCCCGATAACCCACCTTTATACTGCCCCACCCGATAACCCACCTTTATACTGCCCCACCATAACCCACCTTTATCTGCCCCACCCGAATAACCCACCTTTATACTGCCCCACCCGATAACCCACCTTTATACTGCCCCACCCGATAACCCACCTTTATACTGCCCACCCGATGAACCCACCTTTTATACTGCCCCACCCGATAACCCACCTTTATACTGCCCCACACCCGATAACCCACTTTATACTCCCCGCCCACCCGATTTATACCACCTAACACCTTTATACTGCCCACACCGATAACCCACCTTTATACTGCCCACCCGATAACCCACTTTATACTGCCCCACCCGATAACACCTTTTATACTGCCCCACCCGATAACCCACCTTTATACTGCCCCACACGATGAACCCGACCCCCTTTATACTGCCCCACCCGATTACCACCTTTCTTTATACTGCCCACCCACGATGACCCACCTTTATACTGCCCCACCCAATTACCCACCTTTATACTGCCCCACCTGATGACCCATTTACCTTTATACTGCCCCAGCCCACCCAATTACCCACCTTTATACTGCCCCACCACCCGATAACCCACTTTTTATACTGTCCCCACCCGATGACCCACTTTCTATACTGCCACCCAATTGACCCACCTTTATACTGCCCCACCCGATAACCCACCTTTATAATGCCCCACCCGATGACCCACTTTTATACTGCCCAACCCGATGACCACCTTTATACAGCCCCACCCGATTACCCACCTTTATACTGCCCCACCCGATGACCCACCTTTATACTATGCGCCCCACCCAATTGCCCACCTTTATACTGCCCCACCGCCTGAGTGACCCACCTTTATACTGCCCCACCCGATGACCCACCTTTATACTGCCCCGCCCGATAACCCACCTTTATACTGCCCACCCGATACCCACCTTTATACTGCCCCTCCCGACGACCCACCTTTATACTGCCCCTCCCGACGACCCACCTTTATACTGCCCCTCTCGACGACCCACCTTTATCCTTGTCGACCCGGATGACGACGACACACTCGCTGCGGCCAACGCGGATCAATTTGTTGATAGAGCGGATACGTCGCCGCGACAACTCACTCAGCAGGATCATGCCCTCGATATTGTTGTACTCGAGCAGGTGGACGTACGCGCCCATCTCCGCGATCTGGCGCACGTTCACCATGACCACGTCCTCCACCTCCGGGTACTTGTTCCCGTAGAAACGGCACGACAACACCATTGTGCTGCAGCGCGGATGTCGCTAGTGGTGATCTCGAGATATCTGCAAGTACAGGGGCCGTTATTGTAAAATGCTTCAGCTGTACTGCATTTGGTTGTAATGTTTTTCAAGTGTATTTGAAGAAAGTTGAGACATGATTCAATGGGTTTATGTCCGTTCAACTGCAGGATCATATACAGACAGGAATACAGATGTATCGGGGAGCATTGCATGATGATCAGCTCTGAAATTACAATTTAACCCTCCAGCATTGAATTTAATACCACAATGTCCTGACCTGATGCTAGGCACTCTTTAAGTCTTACTAATGGCTACAACTACATCACTTGGCCTGAGGTGTATCAGAAACGTGTGATGTGTAATGTTAATTTTGGCACAATCAGGGCTTCAGATAAGGAATTAGTCATTGGGTATTGTCACTCCTTCATTTCTGAAGCAATTGGGTATTTCAATATTTTAATTGGGTAAAATAAAATCGCACTACTGTTTACACATCAACAGACAGCAATTATTCAATAGTTTGCTTCGAAATGAAAACATGTCTTGGCATTTCATTAGAATTGTCTTAATGAAATGCTAAGATGTATTTTCACGGAAAAAAATAAAAAATATGCTAAATTTGTTGTCTGTTTATTGTTTTCTGTAGCATGATGAAGTACCGCCAATTTGTTATTGCTTTTTGATACTCGCTACTTCTGATTTCAATTGGGTTTTTGGCAATTTTAATTGGGTAGTTACGCAAATATGCAGCTTATCTGGAGCTCTGACAACTGAGGTTTTGATCAGTGCAGACCCTGAGCACAGAAACTCGGCCCTAGCACACACCACTGTTGTAAATAAAACAAGAACAACTACGTACTCACAATTCACAGTGTTAACTTAAAGTGAGCAAATAAATTATAGAAATCAAACAAAACAATATCCAGATAAAGTCCACAGGAAATATGTATTCACTTCACAATATTCAGCTTTACAGTAGTCCAAATTATTATAACAAAATTAACTGTATATAATGAGCTGTATTTATAAGAAATTGTATGGCATATATATAAACAATGATGCAACAACTATAGCAAAGTATACTTTGAGGGAGAAATTTTCAATTTTATGATAAATTTATTAATTTTTATTATACTGAATTTATTACATTATCACAGCCATTTAATGGCTGTGATAATGTAATAAATTCAGTATAATAATTCTGCATACTTTTAATCATGAAATATATGCATTTGTTAGTTCTATATGAAATAATGCATTTCAGGAAAATAAATGATTTCTCCCTCAAAAGTAGACTTTGCTAGTAAAGTATACTTTGCAATTTTGATGAAATCGGCTACTGGAAACCAGGAGGCACATATTGATCTTATGTTAATGCTATAAATATTGATCAACATATTTACATCCACAACAACCTGTTTTTGTAGCAGTAGCCACTTACAAACACAACCACCAGGAACACTGATGAATGTACTACAATACACTTCAAAAACGTGAATGCAAATTTCTATATATATATGTCAATTGACATTGGGCAAAGAGTTCACGCTATAGAATGAAAATATAGATGATGACATATAAGTATATTAGGCCATAAGTAACGCACTTATACTGCGAATTTGCCACATAAATAAACCAGATGGCCGCGGCCCGCATGTCGAGCCCGCCGCATTTGATGGTATTTTTAAAAACTTTAACGCAGATTTCGGACACACGCACGCACGGACGGACAGACAGACAGACACCCAGACATCATTGTGATCACTAATAGTCCATGTCAGAGAAAACCGTGACTAATCCGTGTGTGCCATATAAAACTGTCCGGTGGATTTTGATAGTGGTTTTTAGCAGCAATAAACAATGAAACAGTATCAACGGTATTCGTAATTATTACGGAGCTGGTTCTACGCAGACACACAACTGCACAAGCAAATTATGTCAATTTGTCAGAAGTTATCTGCCTATAAATTGACTGCTAGTCGGATAACTGTAGTGTCTAGTGTGGTGGTGAGAGACGATCGCCTGATTAGCTCAGTTGGTAGCGCCATAAAATTGTTACGGGGGTCGTGGGTTCAAACCTCACATCGGGCGACACTTTTCCCCTTAGAAATACTTCATAACTGATTGGTCATAGGTGCACCAAGCTACACTGACAACCACAGGTGATTCTAGCGTGTCTTGGATGGTAAATTATTGTTTGTATATAGATGAATGAAACACCTTTTTAAACAATGTACAAAACAATTCAAATGCGCCCGGGTGTAAATATAATAGTACTTAGAAAGGTAAAAAACTCTCATTCGCAACTATTGAAACAAAAAGCCACGCGATGTAGTCATCTGGAACTCGCCTATACAACGCATTACAGCGTGTCGTAACTGCTGTTTGAGGTGAATTTTCGACAGAAAGTTTACAGTTAGCAATACATTAACATAAATCTCAAAGATTTTGAGTGTAAACTGCACTAAAAACGTGTCTCACTAACCTAAATTCACTTTTTAAAATCAAACACGTTCACTTCTGCATTCTCAATGACTATTAGCCGCCATGTTTGAAAATATTTCAATCACGTGCACGCAGTGGTTTGGTTGGTTACTGGAGACCGACGTCATTTCCACTAGCCAACCAAATCAGTGCGTGTCACGTGATTCGATATTTTTAAAGATGGCGGCGAACATTCATTTTTAAAGGTACATGGCCATTCAGTAGGCACAAACTGTACTTTATAGGAATTAAATAAGTGTATAATTGTGTAACTAATCCACCAGTTCTAAAACTTACGAGTGCCCGCTATACATATATAATCATTTATTGATATTTATTTTACTGATAGTGACGCGCGGTGGTATCATGCTATTTCCATATGCAAATGGCATAACATTTTTTCATTATTTATACTACTTAAATGCGTCGCCTGAAAAAATAATATTTTAGAGAGATTATAATGTATGATCATTGCACATCAACAAATAAATACAGAAAATAAATAGTAATGTCCGTTAACATTTTAAGGAAACACGGTTATCGCCCCTGATATCAGTGTGGACATTTACGCCTGATATATAAAATTTATAATAATGCCAATCAATACGTGGGGTAATGGTGAATGAATGTTTATTTTGCCAGAAAATGACATATTTACAGAATATACAAACCTATCTGTCTCACTATATTATCACCTACTGAGTGGGCATGTACCTTTAATCAAGAAGCGAAGGCGTATGATTTTAAAAAGCGAATTTAGGTTAGTGAGACGCGTTTTTAGTGCAGTTTAAACTCAAAATCTTTGAGATTTATGTTAATGTATTAGCAATCGTAAAATCTATGACAAAAACCAGCCCAAGCTGCGGTTTCGACACGCTGTAATGCGTTGTATAGGAGAGTTCCAGATGTCTACATCACGTGGGATTTTGTTTCAATGGTGGCGAATGGGAGTTTTATACCTTTCTAAGTAGTCCCTATTCTCATTGATCCATGCCTCTAAGCACATAAATTCATATTGTGTGTTATATTCTGATTAATTCCTGAAAATGTATACATCAACATAAAGTTCAAACACTTGACTATGAGTGCACATAAGGAATTAACCAAAATTGTTGTTTATGCAAGTCTTAGAGTCCCTACAGGCCTCGACAAATTTTTATTTTCTGACTCGTCCCACTGGACGAGAGAACCTAAAAATCTACTCGTCCAGACTGGACTTCTACTCGTCCAAACTTTTGGTCAAATAACAAAACATACATTTTTGTATGTACAGTTTGTGATAATATTTTGTGATAACAATAATATTTCCACAGTCAATGTGCCCGTGTAGATCTATATTTCCAGCTTTCGGTGCGCGGCTTCAACAAATAAATTATGTAATTTATGTAATTTGTGTAACTGTTGCTACACAGCGTGAAACAATGGTGCCGTGGTGGGAGGGGTACACTGCAGTTTGCATCTTATTGTAAACGGCTTAGCGTAGCGTTGTGTATTGCAGGAATAATAAGATTGCCAAGTTTTAGATATAATTCGCCAGATAACCGTGATTAATTTCGCCTTTTCGAGTTGTTCATTGGATCTATCAATATCTCCGCCGCCCTGCAAAAACCGGCGTATGTCTGACATCTTGTTTGTAAACACAGAGCAGACGACAGTTAAACAGGATGCTAAGTCACGGTGACTGGTTGTAGAATGTACGTATTAAATTCAGTAGTTGCAGCCATGAATGGGAATAAGTCGGACACAGTCTACATTGTATATGTGTATCTTGGCAACGCAGAAAGGCGAGTGTAGTAGGTAGTCTCCCTTTACCACGCTCGGTAATCAGTTGAATATTTTATTGGAATTTAGTATTTCGCTTCGCAAAACTTCGCATTTGCATTTTCTCAGTGGTGATCTTCAAATTTCCACTCGCCCGACTGGACGAGCGGCTTTCAATTTTCACTCAGGCTGGCAAAAAAATGAAAAGTTACTCGTAAATACGAGCGGACGAGTGGATTTGTCGAGGCCTGCCCTAGAAATAACCCACCCAAGTCGCCTAATTGATCTTGAAACTTCTCATCAGGTTCGTGCCCTACAACATTTTGCACACTCGAGTGACATTCCTTGATCACTCGTACAATAAAGAAGTGTTACTGCCTAGATGAATAAAATGTAAATATGTAGAAGTTTAGATTCACCAAGAAATCAACATATATCACATTTTATGCATCATTTGCGAACAGACCCTCTTCAGATTAAGGAAGTATGTAGAAAAATCACAAAATAGGTGGTAAATCACAATTGTATGTAACTGTAACTTAGAAAACGATGGGAAACAACTTAAAATACCTTTTTAAAATAATTTTCAATTAACACTATTCTTAGAATATGCTTATTCACTTGTTTTCTAGGGGCACGAATCAATGAGAAGGCACGAATCCATGAGAATTGGGGCTACTATTATATTTACTCCCGGCCGCATTTGAATTGTTTTGTACATTGTGGAGTACAATAATTGATCATCCAAGACACGCTAGAATCACCTGTGCTGACAACCTGACAGGAATTAACCTTTCAATTACATAGACTGACTGATGGTGACCAGAATATAATGTCGAATATCGGTGATGTCCGAATATAGGTTGTTCAAGCCGAAAAGAAAACAAAATTAGCAATGCATCAGGTAAAATAGGTGATAATAAGTGCTAAATAAAAATAAATTTTAGTAACGTGCTTTTGTCAGATAATTCACTAAATTTGTGTATTCGATCTGTATCGTTGAAATCGTTCTATTGGAGAAGAAAGTGCACGAAAACTTATAACATGTGTTTTGGTCTTGTTTATGCCGTGTGCAACAAGGATTTCCCTCAAGGAAATACCTTCTATTTTTAAACATTCGTATTTACTGACCAATGACAGATCAGAAATTTGCACACGTCTCTAAATTTTCTGATGCAACAGAAATCGTTTGTTTCCGCGATATTGACGGAAAATAGCGAGATATCGAGTTATCTTTCTTGGCAAGTAAATTGGTTGTACTCGATTTATTAGCTTATGTAATATGCAGAATTCTTTTTCGTCCTCTTGACGAGTTAAAACAGTTGTTGATCATGCGCATGCGTCCTTCACCATTACCGGATTTACACACATCCTCGCATTGTACACAATTTACAACTTTGTATTCCAATGCCTTTCCAAAGCAATTTGAATGTCAAAATGTTCTTAAACAGAAATTTGATTAGTCTAAAAACTAGGCCAGTGTTAGGTCAAATGAAAATCTATAATTTGAACGAGATTTCCACCCAAACTAGTATCTGCCATGGAACGTTACCAAGCAAACGATATGTACAACGAATGTACCAGCTGTAATTAACATTAGCATGCCACTGCATGATGTCCTTGATGTAGTATATAGAGGAAGAAGCCCGGTCACAGTAAATAACATTGGGTTAGTATATTCTGGTAGCTCTTATATTTTGTTGCAATACTGCATCATTTTTGTGAATGAGATGCGCAGAATATCAAGTGTGTCGAGAGCTGAAATAACATAGTCCGAACTGTTATATGTCCGAGTAGTCCAATAACATGTGTGACTTCTGGTTTTGTTTAGCTACAATAATAAAGCCTCCGAAATGTTATCTACGGCCTCAATTTGACCCATTCAAAAATGTGAGCAACGGAAGCTATCTGTTCTCTAGTTGTTGTTCAACATTCAACATAACGAATTGAAGCTTTGACATTTACAATATAGACATGTAAATGTCAGATAAACATCTTAACACTGTACAATAACCAATGTATGCATGTATATGTTCTTTATTAATACTTTATTAATACAGCTTTGACAGTTTTTATCGCATATCAAACACGCCGGATAACGATTGCAAAAATCACTCTTCCATGCGTTACATTAAAGAGATGGGGTTAATTTGCTAACCTCGCGAAAGCTATGGAGCGGGGTAGCAATTTTGTTTCTAGGTTTTGTTTTCTGATGGTAATAGTAAATCAGAAATAACTGATGAAGAAGAATTGCATTTTATACATTTTATGTTATAGAACTAATGTCCGATGTGTTGTGAACGTACGCTCGTAGACATGGTGCTAGCGACGGACCACTGTGTCCCGAATCCGACGAATCTCACCCGGGCGGCTAACTTACACCGACAGAAGTTACGTCCGAAGGAGCCGACAGATCTCTCGTTTGAGGTAAGTTATAAATTTTAAATGTAATAAAAGTAAAATAAGTGTGTATAATGTCCCACATCAATCAATCAATCAATCAACTTCCATTTTGGGAAAATAATTTCCCACATAAAATAAATGTAAATCATTTGTGTGTATAATGTCCCACATCAATCAATCAATCAACATGTGTGTATAATGTCCCACATCAATCAATCAATCAACATGTGTGTATAATGTCCCACATCAATCAATCATAAAATAATTTCCCACCTAAAATAAAATGTAAATCATTTGTGTGTATAATGTCCCACATCAATCAATCAACTCAACATGTGTGTATAATGTCCACATCAATCAATCAATCACATGTGTGTATAATGGGCCCACAATCAATCAATCATAAAATAATTTCCCACCTAAAATAAATGTAAATCATTGTACATGTAATACATTACCAACATATTGTTCCAGATCGACTACCTGTTCATCGGCGACGATTTCATTATTGACGACATCAAGGTGGACGGGGCCCGGCATATATTATTCGCGACGCGGGACCAACTTCGCCAACTCGCTGAGTCGAAGCGTTGGTATATCGACGGGACGTTCAAGGTGGTACGGCGTCCTTTTTACCAACTGACATCCATCCACGCGTTCGTGAAGAAGAGTGACGACGTGAAGCAGGTCCCTCTCTTGTACGTACTTATGTCCCGGAGGACCAAGAAAGATTATATCGAGGTATGTTGTGTGTGTCAACTTGAAATTACTACTATTATGTAATTATAACAAGAGTGCCGTCTTCATAAATGTGTATAAAAATAATCGATCACACATCCATCTTCTATTTACAGGTATACAAATCTGTGAAAGTCCCGGAGCTTCGCGTGGAGTGGATTATGTTGGATTTCGAAGCAGGTATGTCAAACGTCAAATATAATTTGTGTACCCTTTTTGTGTATAATGTCCCATCAATCAATCAATAATCAATCAATAATCAATTAACTTTCATTTTGTGAAAATAATGTCCAACACCAATCAATCAATAATCAATTATCTTCCATGCATAACACATGTATTTTTTTCTCAGCAATGTGGCAGTCTCTACGCGAGGTTCTACCAAACACCATCATCAAGGGCTGCGGGTTCCACTGGAATCAACGTATCTACCGGAAGATAACAACACTGGGACTGGCGACGGCGTATCAGGAGAAGGGAGACCGACATCGATACATGAAGAAGCTGATGTCACTGCCGTACCTACCGTCGGAACAGATCACGGGAGCCTTCACGATCCTGGAACAGCAGGCAGAAGAAGTTGGCGGTCCACTACAACTCTTGACAGCATACATGCGAAGAACCTGGATCGACGGCTGCGTCTGGAAGGTCGACAACTGGGGACAGTTTCGTAAGACGACGCATACCAACAACGACGTCGAGGGATGTCATCATCGAATTAACAACCGCGCCGGGAAGTCGGACCTCGGATTCTACACCCTGGTCCCACTACTGAAGCAGGAAGCAGCCATCGTAGACCTACAGATCCGACTCGTTAGCGACAACCTCCTGACCCGACTACACCGCAAGAAGTACGCCAACATCCATGGACGCCTGTTCACCGCATGGGATCGCTACGAAGACGACGAGATCAGCACCACGCAGCTACTGAGGGAAGTCAACAACATCACCGGACTGGGACCAATCGACTCTGGAGACGCCATCCACGACGAAGAAGATTGAATTGTTGTATTTATGCGTGATGTAAAACGTACATTTCGACATATGACCAGTGTAACCCCATATCAGGAATTATACGTGGATGTGATATTTATGTGGTAAACATGTATGTAAAATATGAGAAAACGTACGTTCTTGACATATGACCAGTGTAACCCCAGATCAGTAGCTATTTCACCAACATTGCAAAGTGTACTTTTCCATTTACAATTTTTGGTGGTCAATTTATTAATTTGTATTATACTGAATTTATTACATTATCACAGCCATTTTGGCCATTTTGTAATATTCTGCATAGTTGTAATCTCAAATATACTTTGCTAGATAAGTTATATTTGCAACTTTGCAAAATCGGCTACTGGAATCTGTATTTATGTTCTAGAAAGTTATTAAAATACATTACTTTACATAGTTCATATAGTTTTATTTCCAATTCCAGGCCCAATTGGCCCAACATGCCGAAATTATGCAGATTGTGTATCTGTTGATGGCTTACAAATGCTGCATAAGCGGGTGATTATACAAATATACAAATACACAAAAGATACTTTAAAATGTTATTAAAATATCTACGTGGGTGATTATACAAATTAATATACAAATATACAAATACACAAAATATACACCTAAAGATACTTTAAAATGTTATTAAAATATCTACCTTTAAATGCCCATATACAACCAAACATACTTTGAAATATCAACAAATATCTGTCATTATTATCCACTTTAATGACCATCAATTATCTGATCAATTGTATGGCACGTTTCGGTCATTAGCGAGTTTTACTCTAAATTGCCTAATTGACGAACCGGTCGCATAGTTGACGAAACCTCTCAGTTGACGAAACCTCCAGTTGACGGAACCTCTGACACCCGGACGAGTTCACTTGCATGAACTGGTCACATGATACGCGAACAATCAAGTGAGCAGAAAGATGTCTGCGCCCACAGAGCCAGGTATGTCACATTTTAGAAATTTGTAACTGATATTTCACCCTGCCGTCGAGAGTACCAACTTGCAACGTTAATTAACTTTACGCACCAGCTATCGGACTGCTACAATACCCTTCTAAATTGTAATAATGTCCACAGTATAGAACAGACTTTATGACTAGAATGCTTTTTTGCGATTATCATAGAAACATCACTAAGTATGATGATGATGATGATGGTTTCTGGGCTCTGAAGTAAGGAGGAATCTCCTTTTTTAGCCCATTTTCTTCAGTCATTCTTCGGATACTATGTATCTTGTATTCTTGCATAGTTTTATTTGAATATTTAGGGTACAGGTTTCTAGTATTTAATGTCACATTTGGTAGTATATATCGATATGTATGTATATTAACATATATAACGTGGTTAAAATTGGTATATAGTATCGTGGTTCCAGTACTGGTCGAGTTTCGATTTGAAATCATTCATGTCATTTGAGTTCACAACATACATTGGGAGTGAGTTCCAATCGTTTATTATCCTCTGTGAAAACTGTTGTAGGCGAAATGATGTTATACAA
>CM055268.1:17355053-17383288 GCA_029237695.1 Conchocele bisecta | reverse complement strand
GTACATAAATCCTACAACAACAACAACAACAATGGCGTTAGATGAGGTCGTTGCAGCAAATGATCCTGAAAACAGAGGTGTTTGTTGCTATTTTTCTCTTCTAAGTTATTTTAACCATTATGATTTTACAGTAGCTCAAATATTTTACATTGCAAAAAAGCCTGTTATTCTTTCATACACTTTTTTAATATTTTTGGAAACCACAAGTCTTGTCCTTGAAATTGAAACGTGATTTTTGTGGGTGGGGTACACAAAAAAAATATTTTTTGGGCATAGCACATCAGACTGCTGTGTAAATATTTGTTTAAAAGGATATATAACCAGGTTCTGTTTTTGCGATACGTTTATATATTCATCATTTATATATGAAATAAAACAAATTCACAGTAATCCGACCATTTATGGTGGGTAACCCCGCCCACCGTTGTATACTGTCCATTTTGGCTAATTCTGCGCATCGGCTAATGCGCAATTCACTTCAAATTTAGCCTTGCGTATTTCATAATAAAATATGTGGATTTTGTAATTAGAAAGCTGATTAATTGCTACACTCGTAACACTGTGGTGCAATTTTATCACATTCCGATAGTTTTGTAAAAAGTCAGGGGTGAAAAAATTCGTTTTTTCCACTCGCCCAGCTGGGCAAGTACAAAAAAAAAGTACTTGCCCAGGTCAAAAAGTTACTCGCCCATTTTTAAAAAAAAAATAAAATTCTATTTCCAATATTTGTAATGTTGCATCTTATTTAAAAAAAAATAGAAGCTTTTACATATATTTTGATCTAATATACCAAAAACGTTAACGACATATTCACTATTATTGTTATTTATATTTTAAGTATTAAATGAACATAAACAAACAAATACATATTATTTATCGGGAGATAAACTTCGTCTATTTTTTCTTCAACAACGTTTTTTAGCAGCGAATTTGCTCAGAGGCTTGCTAATCGTGACTTCATGACTGTCTTGATATACAGTCATGACGGCTTGCTTTTGTAAAGTGGTATCTCGAAATCGCCACGGCTTTGAGGATTTTGGTTTTTCAATACTTTCTATGGCCAAAATAATTTGTATTAATATACACGTTATATTGGTTTAATTATGCTCTCAAAATTGATTATTACCTTATCTCAAGTGCTGATTCTTTGTAGTAATCTCTCCAATATCCATTTAAATTTTTTAAATAAATCAAAACGTTCTTTCCAACACTGTGAACTGAGTAATTGATTAATTTCCGGTTGCTTGAAAATGAGTGTAAATCTATGCCCGGATAAAATATAGTGACAATTTTACGTGTATTACTTATTAGCGCAAGGATTAATTCTACAAAAATGGATATTAAAATACGTTTTGATTGAAATTTAATTTAAACTACAAACTATATATTTCGTTCAGAAATGCATGATTTATTTTGACTATTACTCATGCTTTATGACAATAGTAGGGTTCCTTGCCCGTTTGTTGTACTTTTTTATTTGTAGGGACCACGCCCTGTTCTTATCTCCTCAACGTCGAATAATTATGGTGGAATAACGACCGTGAGCAGTACAGGCAATAAAACTATATAGACACACGTCATTGGCGCTATTGACTTAAATGTGTTATATACTGTCAGGGCTAGGTTATGTAACTCACTACGGGAAGGTTTGTGTGTATCTGACACGGTTCATTTAGTGGGTATACCGATGGTACGGTAAACCAGTTTACTGGTTCGAGTTCAGTGTCACATTTCTTTCTCCCTGTTTAATAGGCAGGTGCGCCAAAATTGCTTAAGATGTTATTGCACATTTGTTACCCTAGTCATTGATTTACACAATATTTTCTGAAATACAACAATCTAATGCATATGAAAATTGAATAAAATTTATTCGTGTAAATGCCTTTTCAAAAGAGTTAATTGAATGGAATGTTATTAGTAAGGGGTGGAAAGGAAAAATAAAAACAAAATTTTATATTATTGTGAGTTTATTTGAGATGGGGTGGGGGCTGTGTTGATGGGCCCACAGGGCACGATGTTGCTAGGGGGTCCGCGGGCATGCTCCCCAACGCCATTTCCTGCATTCGCATAAACGTTCAGGACGTGAATATGAGTTTTATAAATATTAATTTTTAGCATAAGGCTGATTCACTCCAACAGTTGACTACTTATTGAGAGGGCCAGAACTCTCCAAGAAAAAGTTGACAGTTCAGATTTTCGTGCGTTTTATTTTTATACATGTACGACCGTTTTTAAAAAAACAAAAAAACGGTACGTATCATAGTTCGTGTACACAAACTCCTCCGAACCGTTAAGATCGATCGATCTGAAACTATACACACGTCTCTACACATATTGAGATGTGCCCACCTTGGCCAGTACAGGTCACGGAAAATATTGGCATACGATTAATTCGGTCCGATCTGGAAACAGTATCGTCATATTTTGAACGTAATGACTTTTAAAAATGTTGTAATTTATTATTAATTGAGCGCATGTTGAAAAAGGTAAGTTAATACTAAAAGTGTGTATCTGCAAAGAATAAAAACAAGTATATAGATTTAAAAAGTTTCATTCACCACAGGAAAAATGTGGAAAATCAGCATCCAAAATGTGATTTATCCTTCGTTTGTGGTACATGGGGGTTTGGTTTAAAATGTGCAAAATACTTATTCCTTTTGTCATCACCCTTATAAGGTCAACAAAACTACCTTTTATCGCATTAAAAACTGTTGACAGCTTTCACAGCTGTGTTTAATTGTGGCTGCTGCAGTAAAGATGGAATTACTAGTTTCGAGATAGGGTAAATTCGATTGGTTTGTATGCTACTCAAGTTAGTTATTTTTAGCTCGACTATCGAAGAATAAGTAGAGCTTAAGTTGTCACCCCGGGCGTCGGCGTCGGCGTCACCGTCACGCCTTGGTTAAGGTTTTTAGTCAACCTTGTATATGGAATTAATACTGGCCCTACACCCACCATACTTGGACAACGTCATCTCCTAGTGATGTACATCAAAAATAACCCCTGATCTATATTTGACCTTGACCTACATTTTAACCTTGAATTATTTCTTCGTTAACTCCCCTTGGTTAAGGTAATTACTAAACCTTGGTTAAGGTTTTTAGTCAAGCTTGTAGATGGGGAATACTATTGTGCATACAGACACCATACTTGGATAACTTTTTCTCATAGGGATGTACATCAAAATATCCCCTGACCTTTATATTTTACCTTCACCTACATTTAACCTTGAATTTAGTGGTTAATGTTTATCAGCTTGTATATGGAATACTCCTGGGCCTACATCAACATGACTGGACAACTTCATCTCTATGATATACACCAATAATCCCTGACCTATATTTGACCTGACCTACTTATCCTTGGTATTACTTAGTTATTTCCACTTGTTACGGTTTTTTAGTCAAGCTTGTATATGGAATACTCCTGGGCCTACAGCAACCATACTTGGAAAACTTCATCTCCTAGTGATGTACATCAATAACCCCTGGACCTATATCTACATTGACCTACATTTAACCTTAAAAACTTACTTACTTAATTTCCCTTGGTTAATGTTTTTATTTTATTTAATCAACCTTTGGTAAGGTTTTTATGCAGGCCGCAGCCACCTTCTTTTGTCAAGCTATGTGTACATCGACAACCCTCGTAGTCGAGCTATGTTGTTCTCCTACAGCTCTTGTTTTAAAAACAAATCAACTGGGATGTAATATTTCAGCACATAAAGTTTATGGCATAAATGGTGTTTTTTTAAAGTCACATTGTCTGAAATAAGTAATATGCAAAAAAAACACTGACTATGTAAAAGAAACAAATGTGACAAACGCTTGAGTCGGCACTAACTAAAATGAGGAACATGTATCAGCCTTAATTTTTACACACCTGCATACCAAGGCAGACACGAATGTAATGAGCAAAGGAATGGATGACATAATTACAGAAACATTTTTTAAGAATACACTGTTGTATTTAAAATTACACCCATTAACATGTTTAAGGCGATTGGATTATGTTGAAAAAAACATATGCAGTACCAGTATGCATGATTTCGACGGCATCGGGTCTGGTACCCGGGAAACAATACTTGAGTAAGCAAATCGTTCCGAAACCCATTAGATCGGGTAATGTAACGAGTTAGTGACGTCCATAACTTTAGCGTCTGGAAAAAATGTAAATAAAATCGGGAAAATTGTAATTCCTATGGTAAGTTTTTATCTGAATTGAATAGTTTTCCTACTTTATTGATTTGTTTTGTTTCAAATTTGCTGTTCCACTGAATGAAGAAAGCACATGTCGTTAGGTGTTCCGAAACTAATTGATCGAGGCTATTGTAGAGGGTGTCACATACCTGAACTGTACAAGGGAGGTTTCAAATAAAATAACGCTCTATAAAGAACTGTGTTTATAATAGGAACACAGAGCTGCCAATGACTCAGATCAAGGACTTACTTACTCGGTGCTCCTAGGACTAGTGTAGGTTACTTTCATAATAATGGTGAAATGTTATATTTGTAACCTAACTTATGCATCATTTCAAATGTTAATTAAATTAGTGGAAAGTTTGTTGATGAAAATGTGTGTAAAATAGATTATGACTCATAAACTTTACTAAAGTATTGCAAACAAAAATAAAATAAAGCAATCAAATGATCCCGAATATAAAGTTAATTACTACTGGGAGCCCTGTGAACATGTCCATCGCATACATGAATGATTGAAGTAGATTTCACAAAACACAGCAATTCATGAAATTTAGTTATTATTTTATTCCATTTACAATATGTATATTACAAAACAACACAAATAGTTATAAATCCAACATTAAGTTATGACATCTCCGGAAATTTCATCTTCACATTCTACAGCGGCGAGCGGTGCGCCACTTCAATTTAGTATTAATATATAGCAGGAAAATGGTCGGTCCAATCATACTGCCTTTGGGTATGCCGCCAGTTATCTGTTTCAACTGTACTATTGCTGTATTTACTTTAACAATCATTTAACACATCGTCAATGCATTACTGTTATTCTATCCAGATAAAATGTGCACAACTGTCGAAATGACCACCTATTATGTGGAAATGAATCGGTGAGTGGGAGAATGCAATGGATGCTATTATGCAGCCGCCACATTGCACTAAATCCATATTTGCCAGTAAAATAAGCCAAGAGGAATACGGCATATTTATTAGCCGATCTATTTATGATCGGCTAATATATTGGTCATCCATCGAATTCTGAACAAGTTTGTATAGCAACAACCCTTTTCTCCGCTATTCGGTAATCTACGAACGCGAATTTTGCTGTATCACTTCCAAATTGCATCAATCGATAAAGTTTGCATTTTTGGCAATTATCTCCGTTTAAAACTTTAAATATAGCCAAATAACACAATTTTGAATACGTAATGAGCTGAACGCCAGAAGAGATTTAACCCGGCAGTTGTTGTTGTTGAAGTCCATAGTTGGCTCTAATGGCCATATACGCCAACATACGCCAATTATTGGGCTAATTTAAAGCTTTTATTTATTAAACAGAACAAGTTTCAGCCACGTATAATCGCATAAAATTTGTTTATTCAGCTAATTTATAATCGACCTCTGCTTAAAATCTCCTCCGACTAGCAACCCAGTTAATATTCACAAAATTTTACACCAATCAAAACGAAGAATTGTCCTTCATAGCGAACTTTGATTTGTTTACGTATCATGCAGGGATGGCAGGGATGCATCCAGCACGCGCGATTGCGGCAATCCCCCTTAATTATTGTCAATGCCGCAAATTATTGATTGTCTTGCGCCCGACATCGCGCAAAAAAATCACGGATGGGCCCCTTTTTAAATGACCAGTGCGCACATTAAAAAAACCTAATTGACTATTTAAACGCACTGCGTATTTAAATCATTGTAAGGCGTGCAGTTCAATCGAGTTTATGCGGTGACAACGTTATCAAGGCCAATCTGGGCATGTGCCTGAATACGCAGGAGCTTAATTGCGTCTATTTTTAGATGGCACTGTAACCGCTAGCTCCGGTCGCAACATAATGGTGACAACAAAACATTGCTGCTATGGCGATTCACGAACCCTGAAACCCGGTGAAGACAAATACTTTATTGGATGGATTTGGGAACGGTTCCAAAACGTGCACAAAATCGAGAAAAATGTCAACGCTGGGTACAGAACTGTGGTCGAAAATAGTTTACCACCATTGACAATGTTACCAGAGACACCTACATACGTTCGATGCACTTTACCCTGATTTGATCGGCTAATAACATCATGCTCTGCATGACTTTTCATCTTATATGTTAATTACATACCTGTCAGTCTGTCCAAGATTTGTTTAAACTAACATGATGAAATCAGTGATAAAATCAACATCGCACCAATTTTTCACGAAAGGAAGAAAAAAAACAAAATAATTATACTCGTTCTCAAATTTGATTAGAGAGAATATTTTTTAATCTGCATAGCCGTAATAATGGATAGGTTTACATGATACACACATATTTTATCAGAAAGTTTGAATTTGAAAGGTGTAATAAAATTTCTATTAATGCTTTTTTTTATTAGTTATACACCATCTAACGCATAAAATATATAATAATAATAATAAAGTAATTTTAAAGAAAAGAAACATTTAAAAAACATTTATGTTTTGTATTTTACCATAAATTATGTCCGTCTCGAAGTTTCCTTTTCCACAAGAAACAACAAAGATGGCGGAAATGTGGCGACTGGTGACAACACTCGGATCGAAAACAAGTCAGATCGGCTTGAAATGAGACACTTTGAGGATCATTACTGACATATTAGTAATATATGTATATAAATGTAAGTTATGTGATAAAAAATGCATATGTATGTGCCCAATTTTTGAAGATTTGTAGAAAAATTGAAAAGTACCTATTTACTGTATATGTCAATCATGACTCAGTATGGCAAGTCTGAGTCATGTTTTCACTGACTAAGAGGCTTGCATGCTTCTTATTTTCTATAAGCGTTGAGTGACATAGATTTTGTTTAATTTATAGTGGCTATGTTTGCATGCGCTGCGCACTGCCTTAATTACTAAATTCAATGGTTTCGGACCCGGTGCCGCCGTTTCGTCCCAAGCCGTTATGTTCGGCGTCTGAAATGTGCGTTAACCCAACTGTATACAAGACGATATATGTGGCCGCGTATGCACTAGTCTATACTCGCAGTCATATTATTTGTTAGCCCGGCCGCGTACAGCCGACAAATAATCCGTGAATTAAACTTGCCCGAGATTCTACCCGTAACCGTGTACATAGACACTGCTTGAATCTTACTTCCCGCAAATTGACGTAAACTGTAAACAACAAATGGTCACTGAATTAATACCATTTGTTGGCCATTATCGATGGAATTAATTGGCAATTTCTTCAGTAAAAAAAAATCCTGACCAAATCTTTCACTCGCCAGCTGGGCGAGTGCCTGTAGAAATGTACTCGACCGCCACAAAAAGCACTCGCCATGGCGAGCTGGGCGAGTGAAATTTCAACCCCTGAAAGTTATTTCGATTATAGTCAAAATGTGTAAAATCCTCACCCTGCTGATGGAATAGCTGTCTTATTTACTAAATTAACTGTTCAACTAAGAAACTAACCTGTCGATATGTCACTGGATAGTTCTGCTTCAAGTTTAATACCAAATTTGCTATGCTGATCCAGTATGCTGTTCGCCATTTTATTCACACTACCAGATGCGCAGCATTAGCAGAAACAAATGTGACGTTGCAAACACGCATGTGATGTCATACATCTCCCAATTTACGTCACTTACTGACATCAGAACGTTATGACACTTTACCTGCACAGACGTCTTGGAACTGCATTGAATATTCAGGAAATTTTGACTGATTATGGGGATGTTAACGACATATAAATTTGTTTGGAAAGCCTTTGGTGCGCAGAATTAGCCGACAACATTGTACCATTCACAATACAATTTCCAATTTTTTTCGTTTTTTTACTCCTCCCCCACTGCTTCCACCTCTTTTTCCCCTCCCATGTTAAATTCCCATAGGAAAATTATTTTTTTCGCTATGAAATAAATATTTGATGGAATTTCATCAAACAAAAACATTTGGGGAGGGTGACTTTTTTGTTATTGGTGAAAAAGTACTTACATTTAAATATTTTTTAGATTTAATGTGTTTAATAGCCAAAAGTTTGTTGGCAGAAAAATGTGGAACAGACAGTTCTGAGTACTGTCATTTCAGCTAATTCTGCGCATCGGCTAATGCCCAATTCACGTCAAATTTAGGCCAAATGTAATATTTTAATTGTTTCCCCTCCCGCTACCTACCCACCAAAATTATCATAACTAAAATAATGTTTGGTCGTTGGGTAGGGAAAATATTTATTTATTTCTTTTCAATTACCCACTCATGATCAAATTGGTCAGTATATTTGCTCGTGATAATACATAGATCCCATCTGTAACCTTTAATAATACAGAGTTTGGGCAAACAGAAATGGTATAAGGTGTAATTATCTATCACAAGCAAATAATAACATAAAATAGAATAGTATTTAGAATAAAAAAAATAATTTCCCTACCGACCTACCTATATGACCCGGGTAGTGGGAGGGGAAACAAATATATTTTTAATGTTGGCCTGAGCCTTGCGTACGTCATAATAAAATATGTGGATTTTGGAATACCAGCTGATTAATTTCTACACTGTGGCACAATTCTATCACATTCCGATAGTTTGATAAAAGGTATTCAGAATATAGTCAAAATGTGTAAAATCCGCAGACCCTGTTGATGGAATAGCTTATTTGCTAAATTAACTGTTCCAACTAAGAAACTAACCGGTCATGATGTCACTGGATAGTTCTGCTTCAAGTTTGATACCAATTTTGCTATGCTGTTCGCCATTTTGTTTACACTACCAGATGTACAGCATTAGCAGAAACAAATGTGACGTTGCAAACACACATGTGATGTCATACATCACACAATTTACGTCACTTACTGACATCAGAACGTTATGACATTTTACCCGCACGACAACTTTGAACTACGTTGAATATTCAGGAAATTTTTATTGAATATGGGGATGTTAATGACATATAAATTTGTTTGGAAAGCCTTAAGTGTATGGAACGCCAAATCTACATAAACTCAAATATATATTGCTAGCAACAAATATTTGGAGCTAGCAATAAATATTTGGAGAGCTCTCGAAATCAATTAATGATATCTCGAAATCAATTAATGATATCTCGAAATCATTTGGAGAGCTCTCGAAATCATTTGGAGCGAGCAATATAACATTTGATTTGGAGAGCTCTCTAAATCATTTGGAGCTATCTCTAAATCATTTGGAGAGCTCTCGAAATCATTTGGAGAGCTCTCGAAATCAATTAATGATATCTCGAAATCATTTAGAGAGCTCTCGAAATCATTTGTAGCGAGCATTATATAACTTGATTTCGAGAGCTCTCCAAATCAAAGCTATATAATGCTCGCTACAAATGATTTCGAGAGCTCTCTAAATGATTTCGAGATATCATTAATTGATTTCGAGAGCTCTCCAAATGATTTCGAGAGCTCTCCAAATGATTTCGAGATAGCTCCAAATGATTTAGAGAGCTCTCCAAATCAAGTTATATAATGCTCGCTACAAATGATTTCGAGAGCTCTCTAAATGATTTCGAGATATCATTAATTGATTTCGAGAGCTCTCCAAATGATTTAGAGAGCTCTCCAAATCAAATGTTATATAATGCTCGCTCCAAATGATTTCGAGAGCTCTCCAAATGATTTAGAGATATCATTAATTGATTTCGAGAGCTCTCCAAATGATTTCGAGAGCTCTCCAAATATTTATTGCTAGCTCCAAATATTTGTTGCTAGCAATATATATTTGAGTTTATGTAGATTTGGCGTTCCATATAAGTGCACAGAATTAGCCAACACCATTGTACATAACTCTAATTACATTTCATTACACTGCATTACATGTACATAAGAATTATGACGGAGTAGTATATAGCAGGGTTGGCAATTTCCCGGGAAATAAGATTTACCGGGAAATACCGGAGAGAAATACCGGGAAATACTTGGAAATACGGGAAATATGAATCTTGGTGGTCTTTTTAATTCCAAAATGTCAAGATGAGTCTCTATATTCCCCTATATCTACTATGGTTTATATCTGTGTAGACTAATAAGCCTACAGGTAAAACATTCTGCAATAAAAAAAGAAATAATAAGTTTATTTAGAGAAAAAAAACATAATTATTTTCTAGACAATTTTCTTCCCGATATACAAAAGTCTATGTAGTATTTGCCAACTGTCTATTTTATTGTATATGAGAACACCATTCATTACTATAGTAACCTGCCACTAATAAAAGCTGCTTTTGGAATTTTGAGAAAATCCCTGTTGATAACAGGGATAATCCATGTACATTGTAAGTGTAATTATTTTACAACTTGACATGACCATATACAGTCTACAGTAACAGACCACCTGGGTTCTTATTATACAGTATGACACAAAAGGTGTGAGAGAAGGCTGACAATTAACAGCCTGTTGTCATAGTCTGATGGTTTATTAAAGTATATTAAAGTCTCATCAATGTACATGCAAATAAGTAGACATTAGTAGGCTTTTGGCTAATTTTAACGATTTTAGGTACTGTATCTCAGACGTACCATCGTGGCCCAGTCTTAACTTTAAATAAATGTCATTATAATAATGCAAATAAGTAATACAAATGCAAAGCATAAAACAACAGTACACTGTCAGTCATATAAGACTTGTAAGAGACTATGTGTATGCACATCATGCATGCTAAGATAATTTATTATTCTCATTCTTGATACCGAATATTAGTGTGGGAGAAGGTTGACGATTAACAGCCTGTTGTCTAACCATAGTCTGATCATGATGACGTTGTGAATTGTATCTAGCAGACACTCAGATGCTTCCTAAAAAATGAAGAAGTAATTTACAAAAAAATAATACAACCAAAATATAAATGTCATGGTTGCCAAATATTCCACCTGATGAGTACCCCTAGTTGGGAATGAAACCGATCTATACATTGTAATTAACCCCTATATCTAATTATTAAGTTGTTGATTGTTTAATTAACTATTATTGAGCTTAAAACTTAATTTAAATATCTTTAATTATCAAATAATAACATAAAAATTCATATTTCCCGGTATTTCCCGGTATTTCCCACTTTGGGGAGTATTTCTCGGCCGGTATTACCCGCCGGGAATTCCCGCCCCCGGTATTTCCCGGCCAACCCTGGTATATAGCGAAGTTTGAACGTCAACGCCATGCAGGTTTTTTCAATATTTTAGTGCGCGAAGTGTAAATGCTATTATGCTCATTTTTAGCTCGACTATTCGAAGAATAAGTAGAGCTTATGTTGTCACCCCGGCGTCACCGTCACGCCTTGGTTAAGGTTTTTAATCAAGCTTGTATATGGAATACTACTGGCCCTACACCCACCATACTTGGACAACTTCATCTCCTAGTGATGCACATCAATAACCCCTGATCTATATTTGACCTTGACCTACATTTCCTCTTGCATTACTTAGTTAATTCCCCTTGGTTAAGGTTTTTAGTCAACCTTGGTTAAGGTTTTTTTTCAAGCTTGTACATTGAATACTATTGTGCATCCAGACACCATACTTCCACCACCTTTTCTCATAGGTATGTACATCAATAACCCCTGATCTATATTTGACCTTCACCTGCATTTCCTCTTCAATTACTTACTTAATTCCTTTTGGTTAAGGTTTTTAGTCAACCTTCTATATGGAATACTACTGGCCCTACACCAACCATACTTGGACAACTTCATCTCCTAGTGATGTACATCAACAACCCCTGATCTATATTTGACCTTGACCTACATTTCCTCTTGAATTACTTAATTCCCCTTGGTTAACGTTTTTAGTCAAGCTTGTAGATGGAATACTCCTGGCCCTACACCAACCATACTTGGACAACTTCATCTCCTAGTGATGTACATCAACAACCCTGACCTATATTTGACCTTGACCTACATTTAACCTTGAATTACTTACAATTAATTCCCCTTGGTTAAGGTTTTTACTCGACCTGGTTAAGCTTTTTACTCAAGCTTGTACATTGAATACTATTGTGCATACAGACACCATAATTGGACAACCTTTTCTCATAGTGATGTACATCAATAACCCCTGATCTATATTTGACCTTGACCTACATTTCCTCTTGAATTACTTACTTAATTCTCTTTGGTTTAGGTTTTTAGTCAAGCTTGTAGATGGAATACTCATGGCCCTACACCAACCATACTTGGACAACTTCATCTCCTAGTGATGTACATCAACAACCCCTGACCTATATTTGACCTTGACCTACATTTAACCTTAAATTACTTACTTAATTCCCCTTTGTTAAGGTTTTTACTCAACCTTGGTTAACGTTTTTAGTCAAGCTTGTAGATGGAATACTATTGTGCATACATACACCATACTTGGATAAACTTTTTTCTCATAGGGATGTACATCAATAACCCCTGACCTTTATTTTACCTTCACCACATTTAACCTTGAATTACTTGGTTAATGTTTATAGTCAAGCTTGTATATGGAATACTTCTGGGCCTACATCAACCATACTTGGACAACTTCATCTCCTAGTGATGTACATCAATAATCCCTGACCTATATTTGACCTTGACCTACTTTTATCCTTGGATTACTTAGTTATCTCCCCTTGGTTACGGTTTTTACTCAAGCTTGTATATGGAATACTCCTGGGCCTACAGCAACCATACTTGGAAAACCACGCACCTACGTCCAAGGTCAAGGTCACCGTTGAAGGTCAAAGGTCAAACCTATTGAAATTCCCTTCCGCTCTATATCTTCTACACTGATGCATGGATTATCAAATGGCTTGGCACAAATGTTTCTCATGATGAGAAGGTGTGTCGCGATCAATAACCACGCACCTACGTCCAAGGTCACAGTTGAAGGTCAAAGGTCAAACCTATTGAAATTCCCTTCCCCGCTCTATATCTTCTACACCGATGCATGTATTATCAAATGGCTTGGCACAAATGTTTCTCATGATGAGAAGGTGTGTCGCAATCAATAACCACGCACCTACGTCCATGGTCAAGGTCATAGTTGAAGGTCAAAGGTCAAACCTATTGAAATTCCCTTCCGCTCTATATCTTCTACACCGATGCATGGATTATCAAATGCCTTGGCACAAATGTTTCTCAGGATGAGAAGGTGTGTCTCGATCAAAAACCACGCACCTACGTCCAAGGTCAAGGTCATAGTTGAAGGTCAAAGGTCAAACCTATTGAAATTCCCTTCCGCTCTATATCTTCTGCACCGATGCATGGATTATCACACTATGCCCAGGGTCAAGGTCACAGACTTGATGCGTTTGAAACCTTAACGCTCGGCTAAATGGCTTATGATCAAAAATGCCTCATTTTCTTTGGCTGCCAGTGGGGGTATTCGTGTGCCGACAGGCCACATTTCTAGTTTCCCTTGGTTAATGTGTTTTTTAGTCAACTTTGGTTAAGGTTTTTATGCAGGCCGCAGCCACCCTCTTTGTCAAGCTATGTGTACATCGACAACCCTCGTAGTCGAGCTATGCTGTTCTCCTACAGCTCTTGTTATACAACCGTTACGTATTATGTTTTACCGCGGGGTGGGTGGGCGGTCGGCGGACAGAAAAAGTGCATGAAGATGTGCACCTTGGTGTTTTTATGGCGAAAAAATATTTTTTAACAAAAATATCACCTTTTTAACCTAAGCCATTTTTTCTACATTTTTGTATACAATTCTATATAGGGTACAGAGTTTGTGTACACAACTCCTCCGAAACCGTTCAGTCGATCGATCTGAAACTATACACACGTCTTCTACACATATTGAAGATGTGCACTTTGGTATTTTTATGTCGAAAAAATATCACATTTTTAACTTAGCCATTTTTTCTACATTTTTCTATACAATTCTATATACGGTACAGAGTTTGTGTACACAACTCCTCTGAAACCGTTCAGTCGATCGTTCTGAAACTATATACACATTGTCATTCTACACATATTGAGATGTGCACCTTGGTGTTTTTATGCCGAAAAAATATTTTTTAACAAAAATATCACCTTTTTAACTTAGCCATTTTTTCCACATTTTTCTGTACAATTCTATATAGGGTACAGAGTTTGTGTACGCAACTCCTCCGAAACCATTCAGTCGATCGTTCTGAAACTATACACAGTCTTCTACACATATTGAAGATGTGCACTTGGTTGTTTTTATGCCGAAAAAAAATATTTTATTAACACAAAATATCACCTTTTTGTTTAACTTAGCCATTTTTTCACCTTTTTAGCTCTACTTTTCTATCTCTGCCTAAATTAGTATACATGTTTAGCACAACGAGATGAAGAAATAATGCTATAGACTTTCAAATTCTCATTAATGTTTCTTGCCTTGGTGACAGCTTCATATTTCTGCATCTTCGCTGTCTGGCCCATATTCGACGGGCATATTTTGTGACTTGCGGCACTCTTGTTAAAAATGCAAATGTGCGCATATTAGCGGCAATCATAAATTATTTTTAATACTTATAAACTTGCCCTGGTGGAGTTAGTTGCGTACAATACAATACAAAAATCACTGTTAATTATCACAGCTGGAAATCAATAATAATTGTCAAAACTGCCGACACGGACTCAACGCCACACACGCCTAAAAGCCGTCATCGTTCGCTACCGATAAGCTAGTATGTAACCGACTTAAATACAATATTATACAGACAGTAATTAACCTATCATTGCATTGCCTGACAGACAATTGATTGAAGTGTGAAACAGATATCGATCATAAAATAACGTAATATTATTAGCCTAAGGGCATTACGATTTATAATTCAAACAAATTTGTTGATTTACTTAATGGTACATGCCCACTCAGTAGGCAGGGCCTGAAAATAGCACTGATCCGAGGTCCTGGACCTGCAAATTTTAATGTCAGACATTTGTATTTTACAAGCAAAAAGTCTGCCGTACCTGTGATAAAATTGAAATTTCGATCATCATTCAGTGGCGATGCTAAATCCGTTCTGATTATCGTCTTTTAAGATAATGTTTGGTGACACAGTTGAGTATTTACACATGGTGTGACGAGTCATTTAGTATGAAACAGACACATATTTCTACTGTTTTTCTTGTGATTATCCTCTTGGACCTACCAAAAAATTCCTCAGACCTTTCACTTTTTTTCCTTCTCAGGTCCCGAACCTACTGCTAAAGCTGCTATTTTCAGGCCCTAGTAGGCACAAAATGTTTTTGTATCGGAGACATCATCCGAGACATTTTCTGGCAAAATAAACATTAATTCACCATCACCCCGCATATTGATTGGCATTATTATACATTTTATATCAGGGGCGATAACCCTGTTTCCTTAAAATGTTAATGGACAATACTATTTATTCTATATATTTATTTTTTGATGTGCAATGATCATACTTTAAAATCTGTCGAAAAAATATTATTTTTTTAGGTCACGCATTTAATTAGTATAAATAATTTAAAAATATCATGCCTCATTTGCATATGAAAATAGCCTTATACCACCGCGAGTCACTATCAGTAAAATAAATGTTACTAATGATTATATCTGTATAGGGGCACTCGTAATTTTTGTAACTGGCAAATAATGACACAATTATTTAATTCATATAAAGAACTGTTTGTGCCTACTGAGTGGGCATGTACCTTTAAAGGTGTCATGCGCAAGAATGACAACTCCTGTCTCACTAATTTTCGAGTTACATGTATCTCCCTTTTCTTTTTCACGCACTGATTTAAGTCAGTAGCATAACTCAAATACCCTTTTGAATATTTTCATGAAACTTCACACATGCATAGGCCACGAACCAAAGGTACATGTAATCCAGCATTTTAAAGGTTAATGCTATAGTACCGTAATAACCCTAAATATGGGACACTAATTATACCCCCCCCCCCCACCCCCCCCCCCACCCCCCCCCCCCCCCCCCCCGCAACAAGTTGTGGGGGGGGTATACTGGAGTCCGGTTGTACATCCGTCCGTGTGTGCGTCCGTCTGTCACTAAACTGAACATCAAGAGAAATATGTTATAACTTCTATTTCCTTCATCTAAAATGCTTAATATTTCACACATGCATTCCTGTAAGGCTCTACTACCATGCTGCATCAAATCCACGACCGTCCAACCCCAGCTGATCCCAAGGTCAAGGTCAAATACTTGGTCTGTTTACAAAACTTAACATCAGAGAAATGTTATAACTTCTATTTCCTTCATCTAAATGCTTAATATTTCACACATGCATTCATGTAAGGCTCTACTACCATGCTGCGCCTAATCCACGACCGTCCAGCCCCCGCTGATCCCAAGATCAAAGTCACATACTTGTATCTTTGCAAAACTTAACATCAGAGAAATATGTTACAACTTCTATTTCTTTCATTAAAAATTCTTAATATTTCATGCATGCATTCCCCTAAGGTTCTACTATCATGCTGTGACAAATCCACGACCGTCCAATCCCCGCTGATCCCAAGGTCACATACTTAGTCTCTTTACAAAACTTAACATAGGAGAAATCGGTTATAACTTCTATTTCCTTGCTCGGATTTGCTTCACATTTCACACACGCATTGCTTTAATGGACCTCTACTACCCTGTGACAAATTCACGTTTGTGCCGCCCACGCTAAGCCCAGTCAAGGTCACAAGCCCACACACTTGGAAACTTTTTACATATTTAGGGGTACCTGGGCCCACGCGGGGGTGGGGGGGGGGGAGGTATTCTGTAAGCCTCGCTTACTGACCAATATAGTTGTTGTGGGAAACCAGATATTTATATGTGTTTAATATTGTAAATTGTGTCTGTATATTTAGGGTTACATGTATTATGGTAATACTGGATGGATGTGTATATATTTCAGACAGGCGGAGAACCTGATGACGAAGAGGATGAGGAAGATCTGATTGTAAGTTTCCCAGTTCCCAATCAGACCCTGCACCATCAGACAAGCCATACATGTGATGTTGTACCTCAGAAGATGTGCAATTTTTCATGAAATTTATTTCGGGGATCGACACATAATGTAAAAAAATGGGATGTCCATGCTGCGGAATCCCATCGCCCAAAAGTTAGTGTCAAACCCTGTTTTTACAGGAACTGATATTTTCTGTACATAATGCCAAAGGTTTACAAAATTTCTCCAACTTTTGACCTCATTTACGGAAAATATTGTACATTTCGTAAATATTTTTCATACAATATTGCCCATCTTCTTAGGTACAAAATCTCATGGCTTGTCTCATAAATGTCATGCATGTACATGTATATGTGTCTGTGACTGGAAAAATGGGCCTATGGGAATTGTTTACCAGTGTATCTCCTGATCAATACTAGCATTTTCCTGTTGCCTGATAACTATCCATATTTATTATATACCTACCCATGAAATACATAGTTGTACGATGTAAATAAAAGTCATATGTTCTCATCGATGAAATAAACAACTTCCGGTGAAAATACGACTACTTCCGCTATCTATATTCATAACACGCATCGAAAGAAAACAGTGCAAATAGGCTGCAAATACACATTAATTACCGTATAGTCTAAAAAACTGCTAATTTCCATGGAGCGGTATATAATAATATGGACATTTCACACCACTCGATGAACATATGTCATATATGAATATCCTCTATTGCTTGTTAGAAGCATGACGGCTGTTTCATTTATCATGTTGATGGAATGGCAAATAGTGCAGATCCTGATCAGGTTGTGGATGCACAGGCTATTCTGTATCTACACTGGTCGCAAAGACCATAAGCCCCATTTTGTCAGTATGTGACTGGTCTTATGGGGTTTGTGACCAGTGTAGCTCCTGATCAATTTGCACACTTCTGTAGCCTGATAATGATTTATATTCCTTGTTAGAAGTATGACGGGTGTTTCATTGATGACATGGCTAATGGTGCAGATCCTGATCATACTGCGGATGCACAGGCTGATCCGGATCTACGCTGTTCGCAAAACCCATAAGCCCCATTTCTCCAGCCACATATGTACATGTATACATTTGTATACTATAGAGAATGCCAGGCTCCTCTTTTGATATTTACCCTTTTCATGCTGAGGATACGCCATTATGTTTGCAGAAAATCCTAAATATTTCCTTCTATGCACTCCGAAGTATATGTCGCGACCACAATCATCGAGACGGTTCGAATGAGTGGTCACAACATACATGTACTTTCATTGAGAAATAACAAAAATAAAATATTTAATAAATTTCATACCCGTAAAGGTGTATTCCGAAAGGAATGGGTTAAGCTTATCAGCCAATGCTAGGAAACAGAGTAGGAATTCCTAGGAGCTGAACTGAGGCTGATACACTTGATATCAAACGACTCTAGCATGGTATTATATTTATCAGGTAATATTCTATGCTGGAGGGTTGGCAAATATAATCCTGGATTTTGTCTCCATCCACGTACATGTAAGTGGAAATTGTCACAATTTCCAGCGTAGGCGATGTCGTTGTAGTCAGAGTCGACAATTTTGGTTCATCCATAGACTACACTCATTACCTCAAACTCTTTTAAAGTCAAACTCGAGTCAATTTCTTAGTCCCAAGTACATGTTTTCTCATATAATAAGTTATAACTCTTGTTAACTCAATTTGAGTAAACTAATATATATGTCCAAATGTTGAACATCTCTCGGATATCTGGTAAACTATTTCAGCCCATACTTTTCATATATCTTTAGCTCAGGTGAGCGAAGCTCATGTGAGCTATTTTTACCGCAATGTGTACGTCGTCGTCCGTCGTCGTCCGTCGTCCGAGAACATTTTCAAACGTCTTCTCCTCGATAACCATTGGGTCTATAGTCACCAAACTTCATGGTCATGGTCCTTAGGTAGGGGGATTACAAAATTGTTAAAATGACGTCATTACGTAATCCAAGATGGCTGCCATCTAAAAATAGCACAAATTCTTAAAAAATCTTCTTTTCAAGAACCGCCAACCGGATTTCGACAAAACTTGGTAGGAATGATCGATGTACATTGCTCTTTCAAAGTTGTTAAAATGGTGACCCTGGGGTCAAAAATGGGCGTGGCCCGTGGGGTCAAATTGGGGTCAAATTTTATTTTTGACTGAATATGGTCATGTCAAATTGAAGGTATCAATGAGGCGATCACTCTGGTGCATTTTTTGTCGAAATCGGATTGTTATGTCATCCAAGATGGCCGCCGAAAGAAATGTCAAAAGGTCGTTCTTTTATTAAAGATTTCAAAATTCTTCTTCACATGAACCGCTTGGCCCATGGTAGCCAAACTTAAAAGTTATGGTCCATGGGTGAAGCCTTTTCAGATTTGTTAAAATGGAGGTCATCGCTAATCCAAGATGGCCGCCGTCTAAAAATAGCATAAATTCTTAAAAAATCTTCTTCTCATGAACCGCTAGCCGGATTTCGACGAAACTTGGTAGGAATGATTGATGTACATTGCTCTTTCAAAGTTGTTAAAATGGTGACCCTGGGGTCAAAAATGGGTGTGGCCCGTGGGGTCAAATTTTATTTTTGACCGAATATGCTCATGCCATATATCAAATTGAAGGTATCGATGAAGCGATTGCTCTGGTGCAATATTTGTTGGAATCGGATGATTATGTCATCCATGATGGCCACCAAAAGGTCCATTTATTCAAGATTTTGAACGTCTTTTTCTCAGGAACCACATGGCCGATGCTGGCCAAACTTCATAGGAAGTGGCCCCGTGCAGGCACCGGGGCGGGATCAACTGATCCTGAGAATAGTGCTGCAGTAGCCATTGCTTGTCGTAAAAGGCGACTAAACTGGCTGGTTCATACTTTCCGGAACCCACTATACCGGATTTGGCCCTCATGTACATTTTTGGCTTTCTTGTATGTGAGAGTTGAGTCAGGCTATGCCCCATATATAAAAGTAAGATTAGCGCTAATCCTATTACTTTTAAGGGATGGGATAAATGATGCTGGTGTGACGAGGGCCTGGCACCAGATCAGGTTGTTCTAATTTCAGGACTGAATATATATTTTGATTGTAAATATTGAGTTCTGAAGTTGGGATTTACCCCACCCCCCTTGGACAGGTGGATACGGGACACGACCCCGTTGACCCGTCTGCGTGTAGACTCCCTGAGGCTTGTACCTCTATGTCAGAAAAGCGGACGTTAAACCCTATTCACTCACTCACTCATAGGAAGTTAAGATCCTTGGGTGAAGCATTTTCAGATTTTGTAAAATGAGAGTCATCGCTTAATCCAAGATGACCGCCATCTAAAAATAGCACAATTTTTTTAAAACACATGAACTCAATGTCACATTCTCCTCTGGTGTTCATGGAGTCAGGTGAGCGAATTAGGGCCATCATGGCCCTCTTGTTTATGTTTATGATACTTTTTATGCCCCACCACGATAGTGGAGGGGGCATTTAGTGGTACCGTTGTCTGTCCGTCCATCACCAACCTTGTAGTAATGTAAACTTGTAAACCGTACTAGCTACAGACCTGAAACTTAGTGTGTAGCTTCCTTATGATGAGTAGATGTGCAAAGTTTATTTAAATTTTTGATTTGACCCCCGGGTCATTGATTATTTCCCCGTTTTCGACTTAGAATTTCCCAGTTTTGGCTTGTAACTCGTAAATCTTTTAAACCGTAATAGCTACAGACCTAAAACTTGGTATGTAGCTTCCTTATGATGAGTCGATGTGCAAAGTTTATTTTCATTTTCTATTCGATCCCCCGGGTCATGGATTATCTCCCCCTTTTTTATTTAGAATTTCTCCGTTTTGCCTTCTAACTTGCAAAACTTCCAAACCGTAATAGCTGGAGGCTTGATGCTTGGTATGTAGCTTCTTTATGGTTTGTAGATGTGCAGTGAATTTCTATTTTTGCTTTGACACTGAGTCATGGATTATCTCTCCTTTTGGACTTGGAATTTCACCTCATTTACTATCAAAGCAATATGTGGGGCATCCATGTTATATGAACACATTTCCTAGTTTAGAGAACAAATATCAAATCACCAATTTATCTTGAAACAGTTGGGTGAAGTTTTCACTCTATTGCAATTTTAACAAACCCAATTTATACAGAAATGATAGAGTAGCAAGACCCAATGTCCAATGTCCTTATCTAGATCATTGTGTATAACTAACTATACCTGGTACAGGTGGAAGACTCGGACCGGTGACATTAAAAAAAAATGCTCATTAAAAATTACATTACCCCACCCACCTGGATTTATACAGTACAAATCCAGGTGGGTGGGATTTTTTAATGGGCATTTTTTTTTATTTATGTCATGAGTCTTCCACCTGTGTACATGATCTTTGGAATATTGCTCTTACATAGGACCCTGTAGATGCCATTAGGGAGAAATGTTTGGAGTCGGAAAAGACGCAACAATTGCAGCAGAAGTTTGGAGGAATGCAATAACAGGGTTACGAGCCGCAAAGCAACGGAGGAGGATTGTTCGGAGGAACTTCAGGACTTCGTTCATGCCTTGGACCATTGTGTAAGTAACTGAGCTGTGAGGTACTAATTAGCCAATTAACTAATTAACCCTTTACAACCCTACATAACTGGAATTGATTGTGATATGTTAATTTTCCAACCAATCCAGTCGTTGTAAAACGATTTTCAGATTAGTGCATTTCTAAAAATGCATTTTTTTTTTTTCTTCAAAGAAAATATTGATATTACTTGCAAAAAGTGTAGATCCTGATGACATCACGAGCCATCTCATCTGGGGTCTACACTGTTTGCAAACACTGTTATGGAGGTCTGTAGGGATGACAGGGTTAACTCGCCTGTTAATTTAAAAGCTATTCCATTCATCAGAAAATAAATAATTTTGTATAAACATTTAGAAAATATCCACAAACAGTGCAAAACCTGATGAGATGGCTTGTTACGAGCCGGCTCACTGAAGCTACACTGTTTGCTAATGTTAGAGTTCAGTACTGGTAGTTCATTTATCAACTACATGTACTGTCTGTTCCACATTTTGCTGCCGACAAAGTTTCGGCTATTAAACACATGTAAGTACTTTCTCATCAATAACAAAAAAGTCACCCTCTCCAAAAAATGTTATTTCATGAAATTCCATCAAATATTGATTATATTGCACAAAAAAAAAGCGATTTTCCTATGGGAATTTAACATGGGGGCTAAAAATAGATTTTTTGAAGAAAGACAAATAATTTATGGACCGATTTTCAAAATCTAACATTTGTTTTCTTAGTTAAATTATTTCCAAGCTATATTCAAGGTTTCGTAGTCAATTTCAAAAAAAAAATCGTTTGTTGACCCTCCTCGTCACTCGGGAACCCCTCTTCAAGTTTTTGCCCCATGTTAAATTCCCATAGGAAAATGTTTTTTTTCGCAATAAAATCAATATTTGTTGGAATTTCATCAAATAAAATAAATTGGGGAGGAGGGTGACTTTTTATTATTGATGAAAAAATATGTTTTATATTTAATGTGTTTAAAAGCCAAAAGTTTGTCGGCAGCAAAACGAAAATTAAATGACACGCGAGTTCTGGAAGTTTTGTTTAGAGCAGTTTAGAGAGTTTCACTGTAATGTATCTCTAAGAGCATTGCCTGCTGATTGTAAAATACACATGCATGTCTTGGATACCAGGAAGTACTTGTACAGTGAAACCCCTCTAAACCGGACACCAAGAAAACACCTGTGATCTTTTTGAGTTTCTTGGTCATTTATCTCGGGTGATACTGTCCGTTTGTGATCGCATATCACATAACTATGGCTCAGAATGAACAAATAAATGATCAATGATCTAAGACGGACACCCTGGGGACTTCCCAGGCACAGGTGATTCTAGCGTGTCTTGGATGGCGAATTATTGTGTGTACATGTATATACATGAAACACCTTTCTAAACAATTTACAAAACAATCAAATGCGCCCGGGTCTGAAGATTAGGTAATTATGAATGGTACAAAACTGGCATTCATCACCATTGAAAGAACAAACAGCATGTTCACTTCCTCATTATAAATTAATATTAGCCGCCACCTTTGAAAATATGTCAATCACGAGCACGCGGTTGGTTACTGGAGACTAACGTCATTTCCCATTAGCCAACCAAATCACTGCTTGTCGCGTGATTCCATATTTTTAAAGATGGCGGCTAATATTCATTGATAATGAGGAAGTGAACGTGTTTGATTTAAAAAGCGAATTTAGGTTGGTGAGACGCGTTTTTAGTGCAGTTCCCACTCAAAATCTTTGACATTTATGTATGTATTAGCAACTGTAAAATCTATGCCTAAAAGCCACCCCAAGCAGCGGTTTCGACACGCTGTAACATGTTGTATAGGCGAGTAACCATTACGATTTTGTGTGGCTCTTTCTTTCAATGGTGACGAATGCCAGTTTTGTACCGTTCATAATAATTACATAATCTCCAGACCCAGGCGCATTAGAATTGTTTTGTACATTGTTTAGAAAGGTGTTTCATGTACATGTATATACAAACAATAATTGACCATCCAAGACACGCTAGAATCACCTGTGTTCCCTGGGTGTCCAGTTTAGAGAGGTTTCTCTAAACTATAGTCTGTTTCACGAAAGCCGCCCAAATTTTACGGCCATATAAACAATTCAAAAACAATATTTTTTTTGATAATATTACATTAAAGGAAAATTTAACAATGAGCCTTCTTTTTATTTCAGGAAATTTGGTCAAATATTGATTTTATTACGAAAAATTGATTTCTCTATGGGAATTTAACATGGCGGGAAAAAGAGGTAGAGGAGTGTGGGAGGAGTCAAAAAACGAAAAACTTTGGAAATTAACTCCGAAACCTAGCTAGATATCTTGGAAATGATCTAAGAAAACAAAAGTTAAATTTTGAAAATCGGTCCAGGATTACTGAAATTCTAAATAATTTCCCCATGTTAAATCCCCATAGACATCTTCACTCCGTGAAGATGTCTATGGGGATTTAACAAGGGGAAATTTTGTTTTCGCAATAAAATCAATATTTGACCAAATTTCACGAAATAAAAAGAAGGCTCATTCTTAAATTTTCCTTTAATTTAATATTATCGAAAAAAAAATATGGTTTTTGAATTGTTTATATGGCCGTAAAATTTGGGCAGCTTTCGTGAAACAGACTATAGACACTACAGTGACCTCACAGGGTGTCCACTTTACAGAGGTTCCATTGACTATTCTTTATACTAAATGACAATCAGTATCGGCATGTTTCGACAGTCAGTACCTGAAATATTTTTCCTTATTTCTCATCCAATTACAGGCCCGTAGCCAGACCTGTTTGAAGGGGGGGTCGTTTCGAAGGCTCAAGGGGTCTGAAGTATCTACCTGTTTGAAGGGGGGGTCGTTTCGAAGGCTCAAGGGGTCTGAAGTATCTATGGGGGTCTAAAAAAGTGGACCTCAAGGCTAAAAAAGTGAACCTCGAGGCTGGGCGGGGGGGTCGTCCGACTGCTCCGACCCCCCCTGGCTACGGGCCTGAATTATATGCTGTTGCCACTCATTTGAACCGTCTCGTTGGTTCAAGTGAATGGTAACAACTTATAATTTAGAGAAGTAATGAGTAAATTAGCCGAAATTGATCTCTAAGACGTCTTACTGCTCCATTTGAATCCAGCCCGATTGGGTTACTTTAATCTCTATTTTGATTCTCATTTCAGACATCAAAGACAATATTTTCCAAGCTTGTGTAACAGATGGACAGATTTACACATTTAGGCCAAATATTTTAAGTTTTACTCTTTAATACATCAACGGCACAGACATCTGTTTAAAGTATGTTAACGACAGCATCGGTACAAATGAGGTGAGGCCAGGTGAATGATACTATGGATTCTGATTGGATGAAAATGTAACTACGTTATTGTGTTGAATAAATCGTTGTTTACTGCTGCATTTTGTCCAGTGTTTGTATGGTGTTGATGGCAACTTGATGCCTGTGTTATCCAGGGGGAATTGACAGCATCCTGTAGCCAAGTTCAACAAAATTGCCATGTGAATTATACTAAGCTAGTCAAGTGCACTTTGACGGGAGTAATTTTCAATTAATGCAGAAGTTAACATATATTTTAATCTATCAAAATGTACTATTTTTTAATCAAAGCGATGAAATAAATGCAGTATATGTACATGCATTTGAATGATAAATAATTGTAATCATCAAATATTAACAGGTATTTGTTATTTAAATGAAATAGGGTACATGTATTTCAGTAGAAATAACTACTTGTATTTACTCCCCCAAAGTGGACTTGGGTAGGTCAGTGTAGATAAGTGCACTTGAAATGTTGATGAAATCTGGTACATGTACAGGGCGACTGGTATAGACCACAAGGTCACCATCATAGAATACGACTAAAGGGCAATTGAGACACGCCATGTGATTTGGACATCTGCTTAATTTTCCATAAATGGTGTCAAAATTTGACAAAATTATATTTTGCATGTACTCTGAATTTTGTTTACTTTATTTAGGATTTTTTTTGTAAACGTATTTAATGAAATTACGCAGATGTTCGAATGTACAAAATCACATACATGTAGTGTTGGCTAGCTGATCTTTGGGGTGTAGGACGGGCAGCCGACACGGATCAGGGCACTTGGTTATAAAACTTTCTGACCATATTCTCCAAATTCGTACTCTAAATCAGACAATTTGATTGGGCGAGGCTGAGCGGCCTGGCCCAATCAAACTTCCTGATGTCAAGCATGAGAATGGTGTACATGTGCATGCTCGGAAAGGTTCATCTTTATGGGACCAATCACTGTGATCTTGGTAAGTTCAATGGTTCTGTATGTATATTCCCCAATACAGTTCAATCATAGCAGTGTTGTGAGCCATGCTTAAATACCTGGGTCCATTTGTTTGTGGTGGTTGGAAGGAGCATGCAATGGGTAATTTAACAATCGGGATTCATCCTTACCGGAATCCTGACCGGAGACCTGGTTTAACCCTCGGGTACGTCTTTGGCTTTCTTGTATGTGAGAGTCGAATTTGGTTATACCCCTTATTAGAGTAATAGGGGAAGGGGCCAAATGACTTTGGTGTGGTATGGAATTGGCACCAGGTTAGGTTATTCTAAGCTGGCAGTGAGGGTATTAGCCTCGTAATAGTGGTGCCCTTGTTTATAACCCCCACCCCTGGCCTTAAATGACCTTAGCTGTTGATAGGTCGTTAAACCCCAACAAACAAACAAATAACCCCCACCTCACGTCTCCTACCAATATGTGTTGACTATTAAACCTATTAAGCTGTACTGCATTCAAATGTTTGTGCTTGTGTGGTTTGATTGGTTGGAGCTGAACCGCTCTCACTCGGACATGGCAAATCAAATTGCTTTATTATCCCCTCGCCGATGGGCAAGAGTGGATATAGTCGATGTTCGTGCATTTGTTTGTTTATTGGTGTTTAACGGCTAAGGTCATGTAAGGCAGGGCAAACGGGTTCGATCCCATTTTAACCTGCTGCTTTGGGGGGGAAATCCCAAAATCAGAATGGAATATTTACATAGAGAAAAAATATATTCAGCCCTGAAATTAGAATAACCTGATCGTATGTAAATTCCAATTAATGGATTTACATTTATTGAGCATAGGCTGCACATGCAGCTTATGCTCAATAAATGTAAATCCAATAATTGTTTACAAGAAAACGGTGTTAATGTGAAATTTACAGTCTATCATAAGTTTGCACTTGCGAACATTTTAGTCGTAAGAAGTTTAATGAAACGGGCCGCAGGTATGAGTGGCGATCCGGGTCATAAGTGCCGTTTCCAACGTGTTGACAAGCCAACGCGTTGATTCACCAAAGCAACGCGTTGAAAATGTATATACTATATAGTAATCAACGCCAATTTTTACTCAACCGTATGAGAAGATTTGTAGAGCCTGTGTTGCATGTTCCCAATCACAGAATATCCAACTGTATAGTCCCTGATCAAACAATTTATGACGGGGGTAAGGGGTATGCGTTAGCTTTGTCATCCATCCGTGCATATGACATTCACTATTATCTGTGGTTAATGCCTTTGTAAGGCAAATGCGTTTTAAGTTGTTTGTCTATCAAGGCTGACAGTGGCATTTACGTACTCTGAACACATTGTCTCGTTTATAACAGCATAGCTCTACTATTAGTCTACAGAAAATACCAGTACATGTAACGCCGTGCTTTACGAGTTCAGAGTGCAAGTTTTGTAGCTATAGCGTCAACGGTATCATTGGAGATTGGCCAAAATATGTATAGTCCAGGCGAGATAGGGTTTGACCTTCAAAAAAATACACTACAGCTGATTTTTGACTTAGCGGTACTGGATGCCATAGAGAATGATATGTGAGGAGCCTCACGTCGATGCCCTTGGGGAAACTCTTTAATTTTGATTTCAAATGGCCGTTAAAAATTGCATTTTTATTAGGATCTCGGCCTCTAAATAACATAAGGCGGTTATTTCAGTTCCTATACATACATTTTAAGGTGCAACAAACCTAATGGTGACACTAACATGAAAATAAATTCACCAGAGGTACATATAACTCTTGTATTTTTCAAAATGGCCGCCAAAATGCAGTGTTTAAGATCTCGGCCTGTAAATAGCATACGACTGTTATTTCAGTTACTATACATACATTTTAAGGTGCAAGAAACCTAATATCAATAACGACAACAACAACAGTAGAGCTGTAACATGGACTTTGATTGGTCGTTCAAAGCTACGCGTTGAAACGGCAAAGCAACGCGTTGAAACGGCAAAGCAACGCGTTGAAACGATAAAGCAACGCGTTGAAACGAAAAAGCAACACGTTGATTTAACAAAGCAACGCGTTGAAACAAAAAACAACGCGTTGCTTCTCTTACGTGTTAGAGACGGCACTTATGACCCGAACTGCCAATATGGGTATGTTCCAACGCGTTGCTCATCGTTTTCAACGCGTTGGAGAAGCAACGCGTTGCTTTCTAGAAGCAACGCGTTGATTACTATATAGTATATACATTTTCAACGCGTTGCTTTGGTGAATCAACGCGTTATGACCCGGATCGCCACTCATACGCAGGTCTCTAGTTGGAATTCCGGTAAGGATGAACTCCAA
>CM055268.1:17333955-17354553 GCA_029237695.1 Conchocele bisecta | reverse complement strand
TTGGAGTTCATCCTTACTGGAATTCCAACTAGAGACCTGCGGCCCGTTTCATTAAACTTCTTATGACTAAAATGTTCGCAAGTGCAAACTTATGATAGACTGTAAATTTCACATTAACACTGTTTTCTTGTAAACAATTATTGGATTTACATTTATTGAGCATAGGCTGCATGTGCAGCCTATGCTCAATAAATGTAAATCCATTAATTGGAATTTACATACGATCTTAAATTTGAACTTACGAACATTTTAGTCGTAAGAAGTTAGTGAAACGGGCCCCTGGTTTGGCCCTCACATACGTCTTTGATATTTTGTATGTGACAGTTGAATCTGGTTATACCCCTTATATGTATGGAACTGGCACAAGGTCAGGTTATTCTAATTTCAGGGCTGAATATATTTTTTCTCTGTAAATATTCCATTCTGATTTTGGGATTTTCCCCCCAAAGCAGCAGGTTAAAATGGGATCAAACCCGTTTGCCCGGCCTTACATGACCTTAGCCGTTAAACACCAATAAACAAACAAACCGCACGAACATCGACTATATCCACTCTTGCCCATCGGCGAGGGGATAATAAAGCAATTTGATTTGCCATGTCCGAGTGAGAGCGGTTCAGCTCCAACCAATCAAACCACACGAGCACAAACATTTGAATGCAGTACAGCTTAATAGGTTTAATAGTCAACACATATTGGTAGGAGACGTGAGGTGGGGGTTATTTGTTTGTTTGTTGGGGTTTAACGACCTATCAACAGCTAAGGTCATTTAAGGCCAGGGGTGGGGGTTATAAACAAGGGCACCACTATTACGAGGCTAATACCCTCTCTGCCAGCTTAGAATAACCTGACCTGGTGCCAATTCCATACCACACCAAAGTCATTTGGCCCCTTCCCCTATTACTCTAATAAGGGGTATAACCAAATTCGACTCTCACATACAAGAAAGCCAAAGACGTACCCGAGGGTTAAACCAGGTCTCCGGTCAGGATTCCGGTAAGGATGAATCCCGATTGTTAAATTACCCATTGCATGCTCCTTCCAACCACCACAAACAAATGGACCCAGGTATTTAAGCATGGCTCACAACACTGCTATGATTGAACTGTATTGGGGAATATACATACAGAACCATTGAACTTACCAAGATCACAGTGATTGGTCCCATAAAGATGAACCTTTCCGAGCATGCACATGTACACCATTCTCATGCTTGACATCAGGAAGTTTGATTGGGCCAGGCCGCTCAGCCTCGCCCAATCAAATTGTCTGATTTAGAGTACGAATTTGGAGAATGTGGTCAGAAAGTTTTATAACCAAGTGCCCTGATCCGTGTCGGCTGCCCATCCTACACCCCAAAGATCAGCTAGCCAACATTACATGTATGTGATTTTGTACATTCGAACATCTGCGTAATTTCATTAAATACGTTTACAAAAAATTTCATAAATAAAGTAAACAAAATTCAGAGTACATGCAAAATATAATTTTGTCAAATTTTGACACCATTTATGGAAAATATTGTAAATTTTTTAATTTCATTTCATGAAATTAAGCAGATGTCCAAATCACATGGCGTGTCTCAATTGCCCTTTAGTCGTATTCTATGATGGTGACCTTGTGGTCTATACCAGTCGCCCTGTACCAGATTTCATCAACATTTCAAGTGCACTTATCTACACTGACCTACCCAAGTCCACTTTGGGGGAGTAAATAAAGTAGTTATTTCTACTGAAATACATGTACCCTATTTCATTTAAATAACAAATACCTGTTAATATTTGATGATTACAATTATTTATCATTCAAATGCATGTACATATACTGCATTTATTTCATCGCTTTCATTAAAAAATAGCACATTTTGATAGATTAAAATATATGTTAACTTCTGCATTAATTGAAAATTACTCCCGTCAAAGTGCACTTGACTAGCTTAGTATAATTCACATGGCAATTTTGTTGAACTTGGCTACAGGATGCTGTCAATTCCCCCTGGATAACACAGGCATCAAGTTGCCATCAACACCATACAAACACTGGACAAAATGCAGCAGTAAACAACGATTTATTCAACACAATAACGTAGTTACATTTTCATCCAATCAGAATCCATAGTATCATTCACCTTGCCTCACCTCATTTGTACCGATGCTGTCGTTAACATACTTTAAACAGATGTCTGTGCCGTTGATGTATTAAAGAGTAAAACTTAAAATATTTGGCCTAAATGTGTAAATCTGTCCATCTGTTACACAAGCTTGGAAAATATTGTCTTTGATGTCTGAAATGAGAATAAAAGTAGAGATTAAAGTAACCCAATCGGGCGAGATTCAAATGGAGCAGTAAGACGTTTTAGAGATCAATTTCGGCTAATTTACTCATTACTTCTCTAAATTATAAGTTGTTACCATTCACTTGAACCAACGAGACGGTTCAAATGAGTGGTAACAGCATATAATTCAGGCCCGTAGCCAGGGGGGGTCGGAGCGGTCGAACGACCCGCCCGCCCAGCCTCGAGGTTCACTTTTTTAGCCTTGAGGTCCACTTTTTTAGACCCCCATAGATACTTCAGACCCCTTGAGCCTTCGAAACGACCCCCCCTTCAAACAGGTAGATACTTCAGACCCCTTGAGCCTTCGAAATGACCCCCCCTTCAAACAGGTCTGGCTACGGGCCTGTAATTGGTTGAGAAATAAGGAAAAATATTTCAGGTACTGACTGTCGAAACATGCCGATACTGATTGCCATTTAGTATAAAGAATAGTCAATGGAACCTCTGTAAAGTGGACACCCTGTGAGGTCACTGTAGTGTCTATAGTCTGTTTCACGAAAGCTGCCCAAATTTTACGGCCATATAAACAATTCAAAAACCATATTTTTTTTCCATAATATTAAATTAAAGGAAAATTTAAGAATGAGCCTTCTTTTTATTTCGTGAAATTTGGTCAAATATTGATTTTATTGCGAAAACAAAATTTCCCCATGAAGATGTCTATGGGGATTTAACATGGGGAAATTATTTAGAATTTCAGTAATCCTGGACCGATTTTCAAAATTTAACTTTTGTTTTCTTAGTTAGATCATTTCCAAGATATCTAGCTAGGTTTCGGAGTTAATTTCCAAAGTTTTTCGTTTTTTGACTCCTCCCACACTCCTCTACCTCTTTTTTCCCCCATGTTAAATTCCTATAGAGAAATCAATTTTTCGTAATAAAATCAATATTTGACCAAATTTCACGAAATAAAAAGAAGGCTCATTGTTAAATTTTCCTTTAATTTAATATTATCAAAAAAAATATTGTTTTTGAATTGTTTATATGGCCGTAAAATTTGGGCAGCTTTCGTGAAACAGACTATAGTTTAGAGAAACCTCTCTAAACCGGACACCCAGGGAACACAGGTGATTCTAGCGTGTCTTGGATGGTCAATTATTGTTTGTATATACATGTACATGAAACACCTTTCTAAACAATGTACAAAACAATTCTAATGCGCCTGGGTCTGGAGATTATGTAATTATTATGAACGGTACAAAACTGGCATTCGTCACCATTGAAAGAAAGAGCCACACAAAATTGTAATGGTTACTCGCCTATACAACATGTTACAGCGTGTCGAAACCGCTGCTTGGGGTGGCTTTTAGGCATAGATTTTACAGTTGCTAATACATACATAAATGTCAAAGATTTTGAGTGGGAACTGCACTAAAAACGCGTCTCACCAACCTAAATTCGCTTTTTAAATCAAACACGTTCACTTCCTCATTATCAATGAATATTAGCCGCCATCTTTAAAAATATGGAATCACGCGACAAGCAGTGATTTGGTTGGCTAATGGGAAATGACGTTAGTCTCCAGTAACCAACCGCGTGCTCGTGATTGACATATTTTCAAAGGTGGCGGCTAATATTAATTTATAATGAGGAAGTGAACATGCTGTTTGTTCTTTCAATGGTGATGAATGCCAGTTTTGTACCATTCATAATTACCTAATCTTCAGACCCGGGCGCATTTGATTGTTTTGTAAATTGTTTAGAAAGGTGTTTCATGTATATACATGTACACACAATAATTCGCCATCCAAGACACGCTAGAATCACCTGTGCCTGGGATGTCCCCAGGGTGTCCGTCTTAGATCATTGATCATTTATTTGTTCATTCTGAGCCATAGTTATGTGATATGCGATCACAAACGGACAGTATCACCTGAGATAAATGACCAAGAAACTCAAAAAGATCACAGGTGTTTTCTTGGTGTCCGGTTTAGAGGGGTTTCACTGTACAAGTACTTCCTGGTATCCAAGACATGCATGTGTATTTTACAATCAGCAGGCAATGCTCTTAGAGATACATTACAGTGAAACTCTCTAAACTGCTCTAAACAAAACTTCCAGAACTCGCGTGTCATTTAATTTTCGGTTTTGCTGCCGACAAACTTTTGGCTTTTAAACACATTAAATATAAAACATATTTGTTCATCAATAATAAAAAGTCACCCTCCCCAATTTATTTTATTTGATGAAATTCCAACAAATATTGATTTTATTGCGAAAAAAACATTTTCCTATGGGAATTTAACATGGGGCAAAAACTTGAAGAGGGGTTCCCGAGTGACGAGGAGGGTCAACAAACGATTTTTTTTTGAAATTGACTACGAAACCTTGAATATAGCTTGGAAATAATTTAACTAAGAAAACAAATGTTAGATTTTGAAAATCGGTCCATAAATTATTTGTCTTTCTTCAAAAAATCTATTTTTAGCCCCCATGTTAAATTCCCATAGGAAAATCGCTTTTTTTTGTGCAATATAATCAATATTTGATGGAATTTCATGAAATAACATTTTTTGGAGAGGGTGACTTTTTTGTTATTGATGAGAAAGTACTTACATGTGTTTAATAGCCGAAACTTTGTCGGCAGCAAAATGTGGAACAGACAGTACATGTAGTTGATAAATGAACTACCAGTACTGAACTCTAAAATTAGCAAACAGTGTAGCTTCAGTGAGCCGGCTCGTAACAAGCCATCTCATCAGGTTTTGCACTGTTTGTGGATATTTTCTAAATGTTTATACAAAATTATTTATTTTCTGATGAATGGAATAGCTTTTAAATTAACAGGCGAGTTAACCCTGTCATCCCTACAGACCTCCATAACAGTGTTTGCAAACAGTGTAGACCCAGATGAGATGGCTCGTGATGTCATCAGGATCTACACTTTTTGCAAGTAATATCAATATTTTCTTTGAAGAAAAAAAAAAACTGCATTTTTAGAAATGCACTAATCTGAAAATCGTTTTACAACGACTGGATTGGTTGGAAAATTAACATATCACAATCAATTCCAGTTATGTAGGGTTGTAAAGGGTTAATTAGTTAATTGGCTAATTAGTACCTCACAGCTCAGTCACTTACACAATGGTCCAAGGCATGAACGAAGTCCTGAAGTTCCTCCGAACAATCCTCCTCCGTTGCTTTGCGGCTCGTAACCCTGTTATTGCATTCCTCCAACTTCTGCTGCAATTGTTGCGTCTTTTCCGACTCCAAACATTTCTCCCTAATGGCATCTACAGGGTCCTATGTAAGAGCAATATTCCAAAGATCATGTACACAGGTGGAAGACTCATGACATAAATAAAAAAAAATGCCCATTAAAAAATCCCACCCACCTGGATTTGTACTGTATAAATCCAGGTGGGTGGGGTAATGTAATTTTTAATGAGCATTTTTTTTAATGTCACCGGTCCGAGTCTTCCACCTGTACCAGGTATAGTTAGTTATACACAATGATCTAGATAAGGACATTGGACATTGGGTCTTGCTACTCTATCATTTCTGTATAAATTGGGTTTGTTAAAATTGCAATAGAGTGAAAACTTCACCCAACTGTTTCAAGATAAATTGGTGATTTGATATTTGTTCTCTAAACTAGGAAATGTGTTCATATAACATGGATGCCCCAACATATTGCTTTGATAGTAAATGAGGTGAAATTCCAAGTCCAAAAGGAGAGATAATCCATGACTCAGTGTCAAAGCAAAAATAGAAATTCACTGCACATCTACAAACCATAAAGAAGCTACATACCAAGCATCAAGCCTCCAGCTATTACGGTTTGGAAGTTTTGCAAGTTAGAAGGCAAAACGGAGAAATTAAATTCTAAATAAAAAAGGGGGAGATAATCCATGACCCGGGGGATCGAATAGAAAATGAAAATAAACTTTGCACATCGACTCATCATAAGGAAGCTACATACCAAGTTTTAGGTCTGTAGCTATTACGGTTTAAAAGATTTACGAGTTACAAGCCAAAACTGGGAAATTCTAAGTCGAAAACGGGGAAATAATCAATGACCCGGGGGTCAAATCAAAAATTTAAATAAACTTTGCACATCTACTCATCATAAGGAAGCTACACACTAAGTTTCAGGTCTGTAGCTAGTACGGTTTACAAGTTTACATGTTACTACAAGGTTGGTGATGGACGGACAGACAACGGTACCACTAAATGCCCCCTCCACTATCGTGGTGGGGCATAAAAAGTATCATAAACATAAACAAGAGGGCCATGATGGCCCTAATTCGCTCACCTGACTCCATGAACACCAGAGGAGAATGTGACATTGAGTTCATGTGTTTTAAAAAAATTGTGCTATTTTTAGATGGCGGTCATCTTGGATTAAGCGATGACTCTCATTTTACAAAATCTGAAAATGCTTCACCCAAGGATCTTAACTTCCTATGAGTGAGTGAGTGAATAGGGTTTAACGTCCGCTTTTCTGACATAGAGGTACAAGCCTCAGGGAGTCTACACGCAGACGGGTCAACGGGGTCGTGTCCCGTATCCACCTGTCCAAGGGGGGTAAATCCCAACTTCAGAACTCAATATTTACAATCAAAATATATATTCAGTTCTGAAATTAGAACAACCTGATCTGGTGCCAGGCCCTCGTCACACCAGCATCATTTATCCCATCCCTTAAAAGTAATAGGATTAGCGCTAATCTTACTTTTATATATGGGGCATAGCCTGACTCAACTCTCACATACAAGAAAACCAAAAACCAAAAATGTACATGAGGGCCAAATCCGGTATAGTGGGTTCCGGAAAGTATGAACCAGCCAGTTTAGTCGCCTTTTACGACAAGCAATGGCTACTGCAGCACTATTCTCAGGATCAGTTGATCCCGCCCCGGTGCCTGCACGGGGCCACTTCCTATGAAGTTTGGCCAGCATCGGCCATGTGGTTCCTGAGAAAAAGACGTTCAAAATCTTGAATAAATGGACCTTTTGGCGGCCATCATGGATGACATAATCATCCGATTCCGACAAATATTGCACCAGAGCAATCGCTTCATCGATACCTTCAATTTGATATATGGCATGAGCATATTCGGTCAAAAATAAAATTTGACCCACGGGCCACACCCATTTTTGACCCCAGGGTCACCATTTTAACAACTTTGAAAGAGCAATGTACATCAATCATTCCTACCAAGTTTCGTCGAAATCCGGCTAGCGGTTCATGAGAAGAAGATTTTTTAAGAATTTATGCTATTTTTAGATGGCGGCCATCTTGGATTAGCGATGACCTCCATTTTAACAAATCTGAAAAGGCTTCACCCATGGACCATAACTTTTAAGTTTGGCTACCATGGGCCAAGCGGTTCATGTGAAGAAGAATTTTGAAATCTTTAATAAAAGAACGACCTTTTGACATTTCGGCGGCCATCTTGGATGACATAACAATCCGATTTCGACAAAAAATGCACCAGAGTGATCGCCTCATTGATACCTTCAATTTGATATATGACATGACCATATTCAGTCAAAAATAAAATTTGACCCAATTTGACCCCACGGGCCACGCCCATTTTTAACCCCAGGGTCACCATTTTAACAACTTTGAAAGAGCAATGTACATCGATCATTCCTACCAAGTTTTGTCGAAATCCGGTTGGCGGTTCTTGAGAAGAAGATTTTTTAAGAATTTGTGCTATTTTTAGATGGCAGCCATCTTGGATTACGTAATGACGTCATTTTAACAATTTTGTAATCCCCCTACCTAAGGACCATGACCATGAAGTTTGGTGACTATAGACCCAATGGTTATCGAGGAGAAGACGTTTGAAAATGTTCTCGGACGACGACGGACGACGACGGACACATTGCGGTAAAAATAGCTCACATGAGCTTCGCTCAGGTGAGCTAAAGATATATGAAAAGTATGGGCTGAAATAGTTTACCAGATATCCGAGAGATGTTCAACATTTGGACATATATATTAGTTTACTCAAATTGAGTTAACAAGAGTTATAACTTATTATATGAGAAAACATGTACTTGGGACTAAGAAATTGACTCGAGTTTGACTTTAAAAGAGTTTGAGGTAATGAGTGTAGTCTATGGATGAACCAAAATTGTCGACTCTGACTACAACGACATCGCCTACGCTGGAATTGTGACAATTTCCACTTACATGTACGTGGAGGAGACAAAATCCAGGTTATATTTGCCAACCCTCCAGCATAGAATATTACCTGATAAATATAATACCATGCTAGAGTCGTTTGATATCAAGTGTATCAGCCTCAGTTCAGTTCCTAGGAATTCCTACTCTGTTTCCTAGCATTGGCTGATAAGCTTAACCCATTCCTTTCGGAATACACCTTTACGGGTATGAAATTTATTAAATATTTTATTTTTGTTATTTCTCAATGAAAGTACATGTATGTTGTGACCACTCATTCGAACCGTCTCGATGATTGTGGTCGCGACATATACTTCGGAGTGCATAGAAGGAAATATTTAGGATTTTCTGCAAACATAATGGCGTATCCTCAGCATGAAAAGGGTAAATATCAAAAGAGGAGCCTGGCATTCTCTATAGTATACAAATGTATACATGTACATATGTGGCTGGAGAAATGGGGCTTATGGGTTTTGCGAACAGCGTAGATCCGGATCAGCCTGTGCATCCGCAGTATGATCAGGATCTGCACCATTAGCCATGTCATCAATGAAACACCCGTCATACTTCTAACAAGGAATATAAATCATTATCAGGCTACAGAAGTGTGCAAATTGATCAGGAGCTGCACTGGTCACAAACCCCATAAGACCAGTCACATACTGACAAAATGGGGCTTATGGTCTTTGCGACCAGTGTAGATACAGAATAGCCTGTGCATCCACAACCTGATCAGGATCTGCACTATTTGCCATTCCATCAACATGATAAATGAAACAGCCGTCATGCTTCTAACAAGCAATAGAGGATATTCATAAATATGACATATGTTCATCGAGTGGTGTGAAATGTCCATATTATTATATACCGCTCCATGGAAATTAGCAGTTTTTTAGACTATACGGTAATTAATGTGTATTTGCAGCCTATTTGCACTGTTTTCTTTCGATGCGTGTTATGAATATAGATAGCGGAAGTAGTCGTATTTTCACCGGAAGTTGTTTATTTCATCGATGAGAACATATGACTTTTATTTACATCGTACAACTATGTATTTCATGGGTAGGTATATAATAAATATGGATAGTTATCAGGCAACAGGAAATGCTAGTATTGATCAGGAGATACACTGGTAAACAATTCCCATAGGCCCATTTTTCCAGTCACAGACACATATACATGTACATGCATGACATTTATGAGACAAGCCATGAGATTTTGTACCTAAGAAGATGGGCAATATTGTATGAAAAATATTTACGAAATGTACAATATTTTCCGTAAATGAGGTCAAAAGTTGGAGAAATTTTGTAAATACCTTTGGCATTATGTACAGAAAATATCAGTTCCTGTAAAAACAGGGTTTGACACTAACTTTTTGGGCGATGGATTCCGCAGCATGGACATCCCATTTTTTTACATTATGTGTCGATCCCCGAAATAAATTTCATGAAAAATTGCACATCTTCTGAGGTACAACATCACATGTATGGCTTGTCTGATGGTGCAGGGTCTGATTGGGAACTGGGAAACTTACAATCAGATCTTCCTCATCCTCTTCGTCATCAGGTTCTCCGCCTGTCTGAAATATATACACATCCATCCAGTATTACCATAATACATGTAACCCTAAATATACAGACACAATTTACAATATTAAACACATATAAATATCTGGTTTCCCACAACAACTAGATTGGTCAGTAAGCGAGGCTTACAGAATACCTCCCCCCCCCCCCCCCACCCCCCCCCCCCCCCCCCCCCCCCCCGCGTGGGCCCAGTACCCCAAAATATCCCCAAAATATGTAAAAAGTTTCCAAGTGTGTGGGCTTGTGACCTTGACTGGGCTTAGCGTGGGCGGCACAAACGTGAATTTGTCACAGGGTAGTAGAGGTCCATTAAAGCAATGCGTGTGTGAAATGTGAAGCAAATCCGAGCAAGGAAATAGAAGTTATAACCGATTTCTCCTATGTTAAGTTTTGTAAAGAGACTAAGTATGTGACCTTGGGATCAGCGGGGATTGGACGGTCGTGGATTTGTCACAGCATGATAGTAGAACCTTAGGGGAATGTATGCATGAAATAGAATTTTTGATGAAGAAAAAATAGAAGTTGTAACATATTTCTCTGATGTTAAGTTTTGCAAAGATACAAGTATGTGACTTTGATCTTGGGATCAGCGGGGGCTGGACGGTCGTGGATTAGGCGCAGCATGGTAGTAGAGCTTACATGAATGCAATGTGTGAAATAATTAAGCATTTTAGATGAAGGATAAGAAGTTATAACATTTCATGATGTTAAGGTTTTTGTAAACAGACCAAGTATTTGACCTTGACCTTGGGATCAGCTGGGGTTGGACGGTCGTGGATTTGGTGCAGCATGGTAGTAGAGCCTTACAGGAATGCATGTGTGAAATATTAAGCATTTTAGATGAAGGAAATAGAAGTTATAACATATTTCTCTTGATGTTCAGTTTAGTGACAGACGGACGCACACACGGACGGATGTACAACCGGACTCCAGTATACCCCCCCCACAACTTGTTGCGGGGGGGTATAATTAGTGTCCCATATTTAGGGTTATTACGGTACTATAGCATTAACCTTTAAAATGCTGGATTACATGTACCTTTGGTTCGTGGCCTATGCATGTGTGAAGTTTCATGAAAATATTCAAAAGGGTATTTGAGTTATGCTACTGACTTAAATCAATGCGTGAAAAAGAAAAGGGAGATACATGTAACTCGAAAATTAGTGAGACAGGAGTTGTCATTCTTGCGCACGACACCTTTAAAGGTACATGCCCACTCAGTAGGCACAAACTGTTCTTTATATGAATTAAATAATTGTGTCATTATTTGCCAGTTACAAAAATTACGAGTGCCCCTATACAGATATAATCATTAGTAACATTTATTTTACTGATAGTGACTCGCGGTGGTATAAGGCTATTTTCATATGCAAATGAGGCATGATATTTTTAAATTATTTATACTAATTAAATGCGTGACCTAAAAAAATAATATTTTCGACAGATTTTAAAGTATGATCATTGCACATCAAAAAATAAATATATAGAATAAATAGTATTGTCCATTAACATTTTAAGGAAACAGGGTTATCGCCCCTGATATAAAATGTATAATAATGCCAATCAATATGCGGGGTGATGGTGAATTAATGTTTATTTTGCCAGAAAATGTCTCGGATGATGTCTCCGATACAAAAACATTTTGTGCCTACTAGGGCCTGAAAATAGCAGCTTTAGCAGTAGGTTCGGGACCTGAGAAGGAAAAAAAGTGAAAGGTCTGAGGAATTTTTTGGTAGGTCACAAGAAAAACAGTAGAAATATGTGTCTGTTTCATACTAAATGACTCGTCACACCATGTGTAAATACTCAATTGTGTCACCAAATATTATCTTAAAAGACGATAATCAGAACGGATTTAGCATCGCCACTGAATGATGATCGAAATTTCAATTTTATCACAGGTACGGCAGACTTTTTGCTTGTAAAATACAAATGTCTGACATTAAAATTTGCAGGTCCAGGACCTCGGATCAGTGCTATTTTCAGGCCCTGCCTACCGAGTGGGCATGTACCATTAAGTAAATCAACAAATTTGTTTGAATTATAAATCGTAATGCCCTTAGGCTAATAATATTACGTTATTTTATGATCGATATCTGTTTCACACTTCAATCAATTGTCCGTCAGGCAATGCAATGATAGGTTAATTACTGTCTGTATAATATTGTATTTAAGTCGGTTACATACTAGCTTATCGGTAGCGAACGATGACGGCTTTTAGGCGTGTGTGGCGTTGAGTCCGTGTCGGCAGTTTTGACAATTATTATTGATTTCCAGCTGTGATAATTAACAGTGATTTTTGTATTGTATTGTACGCAACTAACTCCACCAGGGCAAGTTTACAAGTATTAAAAATAATTTATGATTGCCGCTAATATGCGCACATTTGCATTTTTAACAAGAGTGCCGCAAGTCACAAAATATGCCCGTCGAATATGGGCCAGACAGCGAAGATGCAGAAATATGAAGCTGTCACCAAGGCAAGAAACATTAATGAGAATTTGAAAGTCTATAGCATTATTTCTTCATCTCGTTGTGCTAAACATGTATACTAATTTAGGCAGAGATAGAAAAGTAGAGCTAAAAAGGTGAAAAAATGGCTAAGTTAAAAAGGTGATATTTGTGTTAATAAAATATGTTTTCGGCATAAAAACACCAAGGTGCACATCTTCAATATGTGTAGAAGACATGTGTATAGTTTCAGAACGATCGACTGAATGGTTTCGGAGGAGTTGCGTACACAAACTCTGTACCCTATATAGAATTGTACAGAAAAATGTGGAAAAAATGGCTAAGTTAAAAAGGTGATATTTTTGTTAAAAAATATTTTTTCGGCATAAAAACACCAAGGTGCACATCTTCAATATGTGTAGAAGACATGTGTATAGTTTCAGAACGATCGACTGAACGGTTTCAGAGGAGTTGTGTACACAAACTCTGTACCGTATATAGAATTGTATAGAAAAATGTAGAAAAAATGGCTAAGTTAAAAATGTGATATTTTTTCGACATAAAAATACCAAAGTGCACATCTTCAATATGTGTAGAAGACGTGTGTATAGTTTCAGATCGATCGACTGAACGGTTTCGGAGGAGTTGTGTACACAAACTCTGTACCCTATATAGAATTGTATACAAAAATGTAGAAAAAATGGCTGAGATAAAACGGTGATATTTTTGTTAAAAATTATTTTGTCGGCATAAAATCACCAAGGTGCACATCTTCAATATGTGTAGAAGACGTGTGTATAGTTTCAGATCGATCGACTAAACGGTTTCGGAGGAGTTGTGCACACAAACTCTGTACCCTATATAGAATTGTATACAAAAATGTAGAAAAAATGGCTTAGGTTAAAAAGGTGATATTTTTGTTAAAAAATATTTTTTCGCCATAAAAACACCAAGGTGCACATCTTCATGCACTTTTTCTGTCCGCCGACCGCCCTCCCACCCCGCGGTAAAACATAATACGTAACGGTTGTATAACAAGAGCTGTAGGAGAACAGCATAGCTCGACTACGAGGGTTGTCGATGTACACATAGCTTGACAAAGAGGGTGGCTGCGGCCTGCATAAAAACCTTAACCAAAGTTGACTAAAAAACACATTAACCAAGGGAAACTAGAAATGTGGCCTGTCGGCACACGAATACCCCCAATGGCAGCCAAAGAAAATGAGGCATTTTTGATCATAAGCCATTTAGCCGAGCGTTAAGGTTTCAAACGCATCAAGTCTGTGACCTTGACCCTGGGCATAGTGTGATAATCTATGCATCGGTGCAGAAGATATAGAGCGGAAGGGAATTTCAATAGGTTTGACCTTTGACCTTCAACTATGACCTTGACCTTGGACGTAGGTGCGTGGTTATTGATCGAGACACACCTTCTCATCCTGAGAAACATTTGTGCCAAGGCATTTGATAATCCATGCATCGGTGTAGAAGATATAGAGCGGAAGGGAATTTCAATAGGTTTGACCTTTGACCTTCAACTATGACCTTGACCTTGGACGTAGGTGCGTGGTTATTGATTGCGACACACCTTCTCATCATGAGAAACATTTGTGCCAAGCCATTTGATAATACATGCATCGGTGTAGAAGATATAGAGCGGAAGGGAATTTCAATAGGTTTGACCTTTGACCTTCAACTGTGACCTTGGACGTAGGTGCGTGGTTATTGATCGCGACACACCTTCTCATCATGAGAAACATTTGTGCCAAGCCATTTGATAATCCATGCATCAGTGTAGAAGATATAGAGCGGAAGGGAATTTCAATAGGTTTGACCTTTGACCTTCAACGGTGACCTTGACCTTCGACGTAGGTGCGTGGTTTTCCAAGTATGGTTGCTGTAGGCCCAGGAGTATTCCATATACAAGCTTGAGTAAAAACCGTAACCAAGGGGAGATAAATAAGTAATCCAAGGATAAAAGTAGGTCAAGGTCAAATATAGGTCAGGGATTATTGATGTACATCACTAGGAGATGAAGTTGTCCAAGTATGGTTGATGTAGGCCCAGAAGTATTCCATATACAAGCTTGACTATAAACATTAACCAAGTAATTCAAGGTTAAATGTGGTGAAGGTAAAATAAAGGTCAGGGGTTATTGATGTACATCCCTATGAGAAAAAGTTATCCAAGTATGGTGTATGTATGCACAATAGTATTCCATCTACAAGCTTGACTAAAAACGTTAACCAAGTTTGAGTAAAAACCGTAACCAAGGGGAATTAAGTAAGTAATTTAAGGTTAAATGTAGGTCAAGGTGAAATATAGGTCAGGGGTTGTTGATGTACATCACTAGGAGGTGAAGTTGTCCAAGTATGGTTGGTGTAGGGCCATGAGTATTCCATCTACAAGCTTGACTAAAAACCTAAACCAAAGAGAATTAAGTAAGTAATTCAAGAGGAAATGTAGGTCAAGGTCAAATATAGATCAGGGGTTATTGATGTACATCACTATGAGAAAAGGTTGTCCAATTATGGTGTCTGTATGCACAATAGTATTCAATGTACAAGCTTGAGCAAAAAGCTTAACCAAGGTCGAGTAAAAACCTTAACCAAGGGGAATTAAGTAAGTAATTCAAGGTTAAATGTAGGTCAAGGTCAAATATAGGTCAGGGGTTGTTGATGTACATCACTAGGAGATGAAGTTGTCCAAGTATGGTTGGTGTAGGGCCAGGAGTATTCCATCTACAAGCTTGACTAAAAACGTTAACCATGGGGAATTAAGTAATTCAAGAGGAAATGTAGGTCAAGGTGAAATATAGATCAGGGGTTATTGATGTACATCACTAGGAGATGAAGTTGTCCAAGTATGGTGGGTGTAGGGCCAGTAGTATTCCATATAGAAGGTTGACTAAAAACCTTAACCAAAAGGAATTAAGTAAGTAATTGAAGAGGAAATGCAGGTGAAGGTCAAATATAGATCAGTGGTTATTGATGTACATACCTATGAGAAAAGGTGGTGGAAGTATGGTGTCTGGATGCACAATAGTATTCAACGTACAAGCTTGAAAAAAAACCTTAACCAAGGTTGACTAAAAACCTTAACCAAGGGGAATTAACTAAGTAATGCAAGAGGAAATGTAGGTCAAGGTCAAATATAGATCAGGGGTTATTGATGTGCATCACTAGGAGATGAAGTTGTCCAAGTATGGTGGGTGTAGGGCCAGTAGTATTGCATATACAAACTTGACTAAAAACCTTAACCAAGGTTGACTGAAAACCTTAACCAAGGGGAATTAACCAAGTAATTCAAGAGGAAATGTAGGTCAAGGTGAAATATAGATCAGGGGTTATTGATGTACATCACTAGGAGATGAAGTTGTCCAAGTATGGTGGGTGTAGGGCCAGTAGTATTCCATATACAAGCTTGATTAAAAACCTTAACCAAGGCGTGACGGTGACGCCGACGCCGGGGTGACAACATAAGCTCTACTTATTCTTCGAATAGTCGAGCTAAAAATGAGCATAATAGCATTTACACTTCGCGCACTCAAATATTGAAAAAACCTGCATGGCGTTGACGTTCAAACTTCGCTATATACCAGGGTTGGCCGGGAAATACCGGGGGCGGGATACTTTAATAAACGGCTGATACTTTAATAAACTATCAGACTATGACAACAGGCTGTTAATAATACCGGGAAATATGAATTTTTATGTTATTATTTGATAATTAAAGATATTTAAATTAAGTTTTAAGCTCAATAATAGTTAATTAAACAATCAACAACTTAATAATTAGATATAGGGGTTAATTACAATGTATAGATCGGTTTCATTCCCAACTAGGGGTACTCATCAGGTGGAATATTTGGCAACCATGACATTTATATTTTGGTTGTATTATTTTTTTGTAAATTACTTCTTCATTTTTAAGGAAGCATCTGAGTGTCTGCTAGATACAATTCACAACGTCATCATGATCAGACTATGTTTAGACAACAGGCTGTTAATCGTCAACCTTCTCCCACACTAATATTCGGTATCAAGAAATGAGAATAAATTATCTTAGCATGCATGATGTGCATACACATAGTCTCTTACAAGTCTTATATGACTGACAGTGTACTGTTGTTTTATGCTTTGCATTTGTATTACTTATTTGCATTATTATAATGACATTTATTTAAAGTTAAGACTGGGCCACGATGGTACGTCTGAGATACAGTACCTAAAATCGTTAAAATTAGCCAAAAGCCTACTAATGTCTACTTATTTGCATGTACATTGATGAGACTTTAATATACTTTAATAAACCATCATCTATGACAACAGGCTGTTAATTGTCAGCCTTCTCTCACACCTTTTGTGTCATACTGTAAAAAAGAACCCAGGTGGTCTGTTACTGTAGACTGTATATGGTCATGTCAAGTTGTTAAAATAATTTATTACACTTACAATGTACATGGATTATCCCTGTTATCAACAGGGATTTTCTCAAAATTCCAAAAGCAGCTTTTATTAGTGGCAGGTTACTATAGTAATGAATGGTGTTCTCATATACAATAAAATAGACAGTTGGCAAATACTACATAGACTTTTGTATATCGGGAAGAAAATTGTCTAGAAAATAATTATGTTTTTTTTCTCTAAATAAACTTATTATTTCTTTTTTTATTGCAGAATGTTTTACCTGTAGGCTTATTAGTCTACACAGATATAAACCATAGTAGATATAGGGGAATATAGAGACTCATCTTGACATTTTGGAATTAAAAAGACCACCAAGATTCATATTTCCCGGTATTTCCAAGTATTTCCCGGTATTTCTCTCCGGTATTTCCCTCCGGTATTTCCCGGTAAATCTTATTTCCCGGGAAATTGCCAACCCTGCTATATACTACTCCGTCATAATTCTTATGTACATGTAATGCAGTGTAATGAAATGTAATTAGAGTTATGTACAATGGTGTTGGCTAATTCTGTGCACTTAAGGCTTTCCAAACAAATTTATATGTCATTAACATCCCCATATTCAATAAAAATTTCCTGAATATTCAACGTAGTTCAAAGATGTCGTGCGGGTAAAATGTCATAACGTTCTGATGTCAGTAAGTGACGTAAATTGTGTGATGTATGACATCACATGTGTGTTTGCAACGTCACATTTGTTTCTGCTAATGCTGTACATCTGGTAGTGTAAACAAAATGGCGAACAGCATAGCAAAATTGGTATCAAACTTGAAGCAGAACTATCCAGTGACATCATGACCGGTTAGTTTCTTAGTTGGAACAGTTAATTTAGTAAATAAGCTATTCCATCAACAGGGTCTGCGGATTTTACACATTTTGACTATATTCTGAATACCTTTTATCAAACTATCGGAATGTGATAGAATTGTGCCACAGTGTAGAAATTAATCAGCTGGTTTATTCCAAAATCCACATATTTTATTATGACGTACGCAGGCTCAGGCCAACATTAAAAATATATTTGTTTCCCCTCCCACTACCCGGGTCATATAGGTAGGTCGGTAGGGAAATTAATTTTTTTATTCTAAATACTATTCTATTTTATGTTATTATTTGCTTGTGATAGATAATTACACCTTATACCATTTCTGTTTGCCCAAACTCTGTATTATTAAAGGTTACAGATGGGATCTATGTATTATCACGAGCAAATATACTGACCAATTTGATCATGAGTGGGTAATTGAAAAGAAATAAAATATTTTCCCTACCCAACGACCCAAACATTATTTTAGTTATGATAATTTTGGTGGGTAGGTAGCGGGAGGGGAAACAATTAAAATATTACATTTGGCCTAAATTTGACGTGAATTGGGCATTAGCCGATGCGCAGAATTAGCTGAAATGAGAGTACTCAGAACTGTCTGTTCCACATTTTTCTGCCAACAAACTTTTGGCTATTAAACACATTAAATCTAAAAAATATTTAAATGTAAGTACTTTTTCACCAATAACAAAAAAGTCACCCTCCCCAAATGTTTTTGTTTGATGAAATTCCATCAAATATTTATTTCATAGCAAAAAAAATAAATAATCCTATGGGAATTTAACATGGGAGGGGAAAAAGAGGTGGAAGCAGTGGGGAGGAGTCAAAAAACGCAAAAAAATAAAAAAATTGGAAATTGTATTGTGAATGGTACAATGTTGTCGGCTAATTCTGCGCACCAAAGGCTTTCCAAACAAATTTATATGTCGTTAACATCCCCATAATCAGTCAAAATTTCCTGAATATTCAATGCAGTTCCAAGACGTCTGTGCAGGTAAAGTGTCATAACGTTCTGATGTCAGTAAGTGACGTAAATTGGGAGATGTATGACATCACATGCGTGTTTGCAACGTACATTTTTTTTGTTTCTGCTAATGCTGCGCATCTGGTAGTGTGAATAAAATGGCGAACAGCATACTGGATCAGCATAGCAAATTTGGTATTAAACTTGAAGCAGAACTATCCAGTGACATATCGACAGGTTAGTTTCTTAGTTGAACAGTTAATTTAGTAAATAAGACAGCTATTCCATCAGCAGGGTGAGGATTTTACACATTTTGACTATAATCAAAATAACTTTCAGGGGTTGAAATTTCACTCGCCCAGCTCGCCATGGCGAGTGCTTTTTGTGGCGGTCGAGTACTTTCTACAGGCACTCGCCCAGCTTGGCGAGTGAAAGATTTGGTCAGGATTTTTTTTTCTGAAGAAATTGCCAATTAATTCCATCGATAATGGCCAACAAATGGTATTAATTCAGTGACCATTTGTTGTTTACAGTTTACGTCAATTTGCGGGAAGTAAGATTCAAGCAGTGTCTATGTACACGGTTACGGGTAGAATCTCGGGCAAGTTTAATTCACGGATTATTTGTCGGCTGTACGCGGCCGGGCTAACAAATAATATGACTGTGAGTATAGACTAGTGCATACGCGGCCACATATATCGTCTCGTATACAGTTGGGTTTAAACGCACAATTTCAGACGCCAGAAACATAAACGGGCTTGGGACGAAACGGCGGCACCAGGTCCGAAACCATTGAATTTAGTAATTAAGGCAGTGCGCAGAGCATGCAAACATAGCCACTATAAATTAAACAAAATCTATGTCACTCAACGCTTATAGTAAATAAGAAGCATGCAAGCCTCTGAGCAAATTCGCTGCTAAAAAACGTTGTTGAAGAAAAAACTAGACGAAGTTTATCTCCCGATAAATAATATGTATTTGTTTGTTTATGTTCATTTAATACTTAAAATATAAATAACAATAATAGTGAATATGTCTCGTACGTTTTGGTAATATTAGATCAAATATATGTAAAAGCTTCTATTTTTTTTAAAATAAGATGCAACATTACAAATACTGGAAATAGCATTTTATTTTTAAAAAAAAATGGGCGAGTAACTTTTTGACCTGGGCAAGTACTTTTTTTTTGTACTTGCCCAGCTGGGCGAGTGGAAAAAAAGAATTTTTTCAACCCCTGACTTTTTACCAAACTATCGGAATGTGATAAAATTGCACCACAGTGTTACGAGTGTAGCAATTAATCAGCTTTCTTATTACAAAATCCACATATTTTATTATGAAATACGCAAGGCTAAATTTGAAGTGAATTGCGCATTAGCCGATGCGCAGAATTAGCCAAAATGACAGTATACAACGGTGGGCGGGTTACCCACCATAAATGGTCGGATTACTGTGAATTTGTTTTATTTCATATATAAATGATGAATATATAAACGTATCGCAAAAACAGAACCTGGTTATATATCCTTAAACAAATATTTACACAGCAGTCTGATGTGCTATGCCCAAAAAATATTTTTGTGTACCCCACCCACAAAAATCACGTTTCAATTTCAAGGACAAGACTTGTGGTTTCCAAAAATATTAAAAAGTGTATGAAAGAAATAACAGAGGCTTTTTTGCAATGTAAAATATTTGATCTACTGTAAAATCATAATGGTAAAATAACTTAGAAGAGAAAATAGCAACAAACACCTCTGTTTCAGGATCATTTGCTGCAACGACCTCATCTAACGCCATTGTTGTTGTTGTTGTTGTAGGATTTATGTAC